>JASDQU010244848.1:110121-122263 GCA_032191745.1 Picea mariana
CACTATAGGGGAAGATGAAAGGGGACCTATGGGAAAATAATCCTCTATCTCCAAGGTCATTCTCAAAACTCATATTCTTCTACAATGTGCCTTAAATTAAGCCATATACCTTTTTTGACTTATCAACCAATCCTTGAATCTATGTAAGAGGTTGGTGGGGAAAGTCTTTTCACATAATAATGGGAGCATGGGTTGAGTACAATATTCATGCCATGGGAAGTGTAAGAGTCCTACATTCCGCTAGTTATAAGTAATGTCATCCATCATTTCCACCAATGATATCATTGTCATTGACTCTAACATTGTGGGAAGCACTCTAACATTAATTCTCTACGTATTTCATGTTTTATTCTCCATTTCCAACCCATACCAATTTGGAAATTAACCAAAATCAACATCAAGAAGAGGAAAATTGTAGACTTTGGATAAAATATAGTGGTGGTAGGTGAGCATATAGGATAGGGAAGATAACAATTCATCATTCACTATCCATTATATACTCTTTATATCCTTGAGAGACAAATATAGTTCTTTTATGAAATTCTTAGAAAGAATAAAATAGATCAAGTTCTTACTATCCACACTAAAGAGAACTAGAGAGAATAATATATCTAAGGGACCATTAAGTACATAAAGTGAATATATTCCTTATGTTGCATGTTGTCATAAAAAAATTATCTATTATGCATGCTGTGTCATTTCTTTTTCCGATTTTGAATTTAAGTATACAAGGAAATGAAGGAAAATTTCATGATGAAAGAAAAAAAAATGATTTATACCTTTTCTGAAATGTGTTTTGGATCGTGGTGGTGACCACCCTTCAAACCTTCATTTTTCAAAGACATTAAAAGGTTAAATGATTGAATAATAACTAAACATCTATGACCACCCATATTTCTCGATTATGTCATCACTCTATGATTTCAATGTTCAACTTGTTACATCCGCATTCTCAATCAAGGTATTTAGCATGTTTATGCATGGAAACAATTCCTCTTTGTATCCCACCTTGTGCAATCACAAGAACTTAACATTGAAATCCTTGGGTTCCTGTCCTTGACTTATTTTTCTGCTCGTAATGATTTGTGTAAGGTTCAACATCATTGTACATATCATAGAGGAATGAATAAGTAGGCTTTGAGGCAATGTTGAGTAGAAACACCATGTCTCTTGTGCTACTTATATGTCTAATATAATGCACTCATTAATTATCAGTCTAGGATTCGTAATCAACAGAGTTACAAGACACTAGTAAGAAAGGTAATTCCTAATGTCACAAGTATAGAATCAAACTAGATTATGTATGCTGGAAACAAATCAAAATAGCAAACTACAATGCACTTTGGTTGTCCTTCTCAGAGAGACTATCTATTCCATTATGGCACATGCAAGTATGAGATGGAATTGGTTTGATAGATCAACTCTGATGTTTGACCCAGAAAACTAACTATGCAATCCACACTTTCTGAAAGGAAATCACACATCAATCAGCATAGCATGGGTAGTTCAATAGTCAATATGTTGGTTCTGCTATGGTTCACAACGAACTTCACTAGTTCTTACCCAAGTAGTTTTGACTATTGTTGCCAACAACTATGATCACTCAAGGAAATCAAACTCATGATAACAGAAACAGAGTATATGCAAAAAAAGAGCAATCAAAGATCTCTAAGCAATTATAGAATGGAAATATTAATCTAAGTTGTACTGCTATCATCTAACAGAGTTAAAGATTTATCTAATTCAATGTTTATACTACTGAAAACAAACACTAATGCTAATCTACGAAGAGGTTGACCTTTGTTGGGCGGTGGGCCCTTGCCGCTTCAATAGGTTAGTTGTTGAAGTCTATAGGAAGCTTGCTTTTAACACACACATTTCTCTCACTCACACTTCAAAACATAAAATCAAAACTCTCTTTAACAACTCAACTTATTCTTAATCATAGATAATCAGAATATGGAGATAAAATGACATGCCATTAATCTTCACTCAGAAATATGTTATGTACTATCATACGTTGCTTACATATTGATGATATGCCAACTCTCCTACCCTTCTACCATCCTTTCCACGACTATTTAATAGTCTGCATCGTGAAACACAAGGAGGCGAAGTGATTTGCAAATCAATCAGTTGTTAAGTTTAATCATTCGGTTACATATTTAGCTTCATCCTCATGACACGAAGTGCATGAGGATGAGGAAATCAACAAACTATTGTTATCATAGCAAACAAATGTCCACTAATTGACTTAGGTGAGATCTGGCACTTAACTTAGTGCATTGGGCTCTTCCATATGAGTACCAGATTGTAACAGGTAGATGGTACCGGATCATGACAGTGTGCAAAAGGTGGTACCAGATCATGACAGAGCATGGCCATTAGTACCAGATCATAACAGAATGTGGTCATTGGTATCGGATCAAAACAGAGTGTGGTCATTGGTACCGGATCACAACAGGTAAGATTTAGTACTAGATGCATTTGGTATTGGATTCAGACAGCAGCAGTCTTGGTGCACAGGTACCAAATCATGACAAAGCTGGTACAGGAATGCTAGACATATAGGGGTAAAAGATTCACATATGACAAATCAAGCATTAGTACATGAAATATTGAATTCCTTCACTCAATAAACCAAAAAATACATGAATTAACCATACTTTACCTTATGACCTTATTACTGGCAATTGGTAGCGTTCTTGTCATTCACTCAAGCTCTAGGTAGGCCAAAAAGGTATAGGTGAAGAGTATAATAGGGTAATGAGAATGTTAATTTCAGGTCTCAACATTCCCCCATGCCAAAATCATTGCATGTCCTCATGCAACTGAAAACAAAACCCAAAATTTTTCAAAACTTGAGACTGTGTTCTTTACTTTGGTGGATCAATGATATTGATGGCTGAAGCCTCTTCTCTTAGCTCCCTTTTGATGACCCTAATGTATTGTAGAAGTCATAATACATTCTTGATCTTGTTAGAGGTCTCTTCATGGTTGTCTTGAATTTGTTGGCTGGTTGCTTTCAAATGCTCATTTTCCTTTTTGATATATCTATCCAAGAATTGATATTCCTTTACTTCCTGTTGGAGTTCTTGATTTTGTTTTTGTAATTCCCCAATCCTTTTCTTAATTTGTTCTTTTGTCAAGTTCTTTGTTGATTCTACCATTGTTGGCTGGGTTCACTCCCTTTCCTCGACTTCCTCCCTTATCCCACATAAAGTAATAGTGGCTTGCTCTTCGGTCAGGCTAGGGATGTCATCTTGGATTGGTAAATCCTCAGAAGGGGAGGTAAGGTTGATTGGATCTTCCTATGCATGAGGACTAACTATTGTTTTTCCCTTCTTTTCCATGCTCCTTGTAGTTCTTTTACAAGGAGGTACCGGATCAGGGATGCTTACAAGCTTCCTTTTCTTCTTCTCTAATTGTGAAATGGTGACAGGGGGTTGTGCCACAGACTGTTTACTTTTAGTTTCTGAGCTATGCTTCCTTTTCTTCATCCTTTTCTGAGGGTCCTCTTTCTCAACTTCCACCATTGAATTTTCCTCTACTACTTTGTTTTTACCTTTTGATTCAGAGCTTTTAGAAGTCTTGTTGATTGTGGAAGAGGACCCTGCCTTTTCATGTTGGCTCACTACCCTAGATGATGGTGGAGTTGTTTTATCCTTCTTGCTCTTTTTCTCTTGGGGTTCCTTACTTTTCTTTGGACCATGCTGGGTTTCCTCCATAGATTTGTTTTCTGTGGGAAGGTGTTGTGTGATAAGGGTTTTCCAACTAATCCTATGTTTCCTAAGCTCATGCAAAACTAGCATTTTAATGAAACTAGTCTTCTCTATTTTGGAGATGGATTTAACACCTCTTACCATTTTATTCAAACTGATCCATAGAAAATATGGAAAATCGATTTTCGGGCCTCCTTTAAAATTCAATAGGAGCCTAAGATGATAAATGAAAGTCACGACATACCTGCCTTCATAGGTGACAAATCATTGAAGACAGGTAATCATTGGATGGTATTCTTCTTTGATGTAGTTTCTAGGGATCCCTTTCTTCCAGTCGGGGTGCTGATGATCTGCCTTCAAGAATTGTTGGCACATCTCTTTGTTAATTCCCACAGCTTTGAAGTATTTAGCTCCTCTGCTAGGTAGTCCCGTAACCTCCCTTACGGTTGCTCAATTAATTATCAGTTGTAGATTTCCTATATGTGCCATCTCTCCATCATAACCTTGTATAAATTCCTGAGATATCTTCTCATTCCAGCCTGTAAATTTTTCCAGAAATGGTATCCACCCTAATCTGGCATATTTTTCTTGACATAATTGGTATTCCTCGGTTTCCCTATAAATTTGGAAAACCAGTTCATGTCTAGTAACGACCATCGATATAAGTTGAGAAAAGGATTGGGCTGTAGCACAAGGGTTTAGTTAATTGATGAAGGGTTTGGTACTGGAAAGGAGCAGGCTCGAAACTAGAGAAAAGCTCACGACAATGGGAAATATGGTGATGGTGTTGCGAATGGTAAGTTTAAGTGAGGGTGCTGCAAGGAAAAATTATGACCAAATGAGGCTTATCTGGATGGCTTCGCCACTAGATAAGCCATTTCATATCTACCCATTGCTGTAATGATGAGGATAAGATGTCAGGTATCAGGGCATCATTTTGGAATAGGTGATTGGACTTTTTAGGGGTGAAATTAATGTTGGATCGTGGTTCATGATATAAGATGGGTTCGTGAATTGTTTAAGGATGAAATATATTTGTGGCTTATCATTTCTATGCATGCTTCATATTTTGATATGATTTTTTCCTTTAACCATGTTCAAGAGTTATGGGAGGATTAATTAGGTTTAGGCATATGGGTATGAGGGATAGGCGCATGGGATTAATACTAAGGTCGTAAGATCTAGTATAGCTTTTCATATTTATTGTAGTTTTATGAGCATAGGAAAATAAATACCATTTTACCTTTGCTTTCACATTTGTATGATCGATGCCCATAGCATGTGTAACTGCTTGTAAATTGTCAGGATTCATCCTTTTAGACTGAATCTTCTTGAAAACTTGGTACGGGAATTTCCTATACTTCTGTTATTCTATGATTATCTTCTTTGTATTTGGTTCTGCAGGTGGATTATATGAGTCTGGAAAAGAGTTTTGAAGGGCCTCTTTGACCTTCCCCCATGCCGAATATGTTGTATCTCTGTAGGCAAGAAGATTCAATCAATTTATATCATAATGGAGAAAGATGATAAGAGCAAAAGAAACCAATCAAATTTTAGAAGTGCAACTTATCACTTATCATATGATCTCATGTCAAAAAAAAAATAAAAAATTGCCCTTCTTTTAATGGATTATTGACAGGGGTAGCATTCAACAGTGAAACAGGGGAATATATATGTTTGCATATCATTCCAAAAATGAAATTGCCCTTCTTTTATTGGATTACTGACAGAGGTAGCATTCAATAGTGAAACAGGGGAATACATATATGTTTTCATCTCATGCCAAAAATGAAATTGCCCTTCTTTTAATGGATTATTGATAGGGTTAGCATTTAGCAGTGAAACAGGGGAATATATATATGTTTGCTAGAAGAATAGATCCCACCGAAATTGCTTCAAAGATTTACTATCATTGGTTGTTATAGATAAATTTCACAATATAAGTAGATTAGGATCCCTAGTTAGGGCTCCACTCTTAAGAAGTTTCCTTCTTAGATAGTGTAGGCTTTGGATGTCAGACCGGTAAGTTGACTTAGGGTGATTCTCAAATGGACATTTGCTTGGAGAATTATATTGCCAATTCATCTGGGATTTGTATCTCATGAAAGCCAATAATGACTTTTTTTTTTAGATGGCAAAAAGTGGATTTTTCAATCAGACAAGTATAGATGAGACATGTTTCAACCAGAACCCACTTCCAACAAGCCTGTTCAGTACTCCGGTGGGGTAGTTGTGATAATTAGTGAGAGGTTCCTTCCCCGGGCAGAATGCCCCATTGCCAACAAGCCTGTTCAGTACCCTGATGGGTTTGCTTAGTCATACCACAGACCGGTACCCGCTGCCAGCAGACCTATTTAGTATCCCGACGGGTTAGTCTCTTAAACCCTTTTTTCATCAGAGGCTTCTTGTCCATAGTCACCTATTTTGGTTTGTATTAAAGAGCGCTTTGCACGGTGACAGGGGAGGCTTGTCTAAAAAACTTTCTATAGGGTGGGATGGTATTGGGTTGGAAGGCATATACCTTTTGTATGTCTTTTAAATATTTTTCTGAAGGAAAAATAAACTTTTATGCACGCTATTTCTTTAGAGTGATCCAGATGTATAATTTTGTCTAAAGTTGTCCATAAGAGAATGACCTAAAGTTTCCTTGGGGTACTGGTACATCCTCTGTCATAAAAGTTTTGGTAGTGTGCCCATGGTAGAGAGTGTTCATATACTCATATGTTACTCTTTAATAAGATAATCCAATGAATACTATTGAAGTTTGGTTAGGGTGAGATAGTTGCTTATAGGCTAGTATATTTTTTTCTTTAAATCATGCTGAAATATTGGGTAAAGGCAACTTCTAGTCTTTAAAGTGGATTATGGTTCTTTGAGCAATAATAGGGAAAGATTGTGTCCCTCTTTTTATTTTGTTTTTAAGCAATAGAACCAAAAGAAATTAAAGTTCTTTTCAGCAACAGAACCAAAAGAAATTAAAATACTTCTCAGCAACATAACCAAAAGAAATTAAAGTTTTTCTCAGCAACAAAACCAAAAGAAATTAAAATACTTCCCTTTAGTTGTCAACAGAAGGGATGCCATTTGAGAGTGCTTTTGGCTTCGTGGTTCCATCTTAAGTGGTTGTTGCATGGCTTTATTGACATAAGATTTTGGAATATGCTTTGTCAAATGTCTTGATAGTACCGTAGAAGGAGAGATTCTGGTACTGGACTGGTACTGGACCAGAACAAGATTTCGGGTACCGAAACAGAACAAAATATTGTTGATGCCTACAACTGATGTTTAGCAAGTTCATGTAGGATCAAATAGATTATAAAAAATTTCTTACAAAAGAAAAGAAAATTCGCGAAAATAAAACAAAAGGAGGTAAGAGTCTTTTGTTACCTTCATCTTATTAACAAAATTCAATCCACACCTATGTACAAAAGGTTTCAAATAAACCAATCAATCAATGTGGATCAGTAGGAGGATCTCCTTCCTTACTGATCATCTGCATGTCTGAATTCTGTAGTATACGAGTCAGGAATTCTTCTTTTGACAGAGGTTTTTTGTAAACTCGCAACCGGTGACCATTCACAAGTAGTGGTGTTTGTTGTTCATCAGTTGTATTTATCCTGATTGAACCATTATCGTAGATAGTTTCAATTTCGTAAGGTTCCATCCAAAGGGTGGTTAACTTACCTTTGAAGTTCTTGAATATGTTGTCATACAATAGGGCCCAATCTCCTTGTTGAAATTTTTTCTTTTTGAGATACTTGTCATGCCATTTTGTTCTCTGTTCTTGAATGAGGGTAGTCCTTTGAAGTGCTTCCTTCCTAGTTTCATCCAATGCATTAAACTGCAAGAGTCTTTGTTGTTGGGCTTCATCCAATTTCATGCCAACTTGTAATGCAGTTCTGAAGGTTTTGATATGAAATTCTATGGGGAGAAAGCACCTACTTCCCATACACTAACTCATAGGGTGTATGTCCTGTTGTATTCCTCCAGGTGATTCTATAATCCCATAAGTCTTCTAATAATATGTCAGCCCAATCCTTATGGTGCAGCTGTACTGTTTTGGTAAGAATGGACTCAATAACTTTGTTGGTGGATTCTACTTGTCCATTTGCTTGTGGATGATAGGGTGTAGATTTCCTATGTTTGAATTGGTATTGTTCTATAACATCTTTGACTAGATGAGAGGCAAATTGAGTTCCCTGATCAGTCACAATTTCTCGTGGTACACCAAATCTAGTAAAGATATCATTAAAAAGGAAATCTACCATTGATTTTTCACTTGCAGCCGGTAAAGCCTTTGCTTCAACCCATATAGTCACATAGTTAGTGCATACAAGTATACACTTTTTCTTTTTAGATGCAGGGTTAATGGGCCCTACAAAATCTAATGCCCATTTTTCAAATGGTTCAATGCCTATTTGGGCTTGAAGTGGCATTTGGTCTCGTGCAGTAGGCTTACCCATTCATTGACATTCATCACAATTGGATACATAGGTTTTAGCATCTCTAAAAATATGAGGCCAGTAGTAACCTGATTGCAGAACTTTGTAAGTAGTCCTTTTGTCTGCGAAGTGTCCTCCACAAGGGCCATCATGGGAGGCTTGTAAAATATCATGAATTTCATATTCCCTTACACATCTCCTGATCACCAAATCTGGTCCTGTTTTGTAGAGGCAATCATCGTGCCACATGTAATTTGCACTTAGTTGAATTACTTTATGTTTTTCTCTAGGAGGCAATTTCTGAGGCATCTTCTCTGTCACAAGATAGTTAGCAACATCTGCATACCACGGAGTGAATGTAGAAATAGCAAATAAATTTTCATCAGGAAAGGTATCTTCTCCTGGTGCATTATCTCCCAGGTGAATCATTCTAGATAAGAAATCAGCCACAAGATTATCTTTACCAGGTCTATCAATAATGTTGATATTAAACTCTTGTAATAATAAAATCCATCTTGTAACTCTAGGATTTGTTACAGGTATGTTCATTAAGAATCAGATGGTTGAATGATCAGTGTGTACAAAAGCTTGATATCCAGTAATATAGTGTCTAAATTTATTGATAGCATGGACTGCAGCTAGCAATTCCTTTTCTGTGACTGTATAATTAACTTCAGCTGGAGACAGATTTTTACTGACGAAGTAAATAGCATAGGGCATTTGATTTTCTCTTTGTCTAAGGACTGCTCCAAGAGCTGTGTCTGAGGCATCGGTACAAATATGAAAAGGAAGGGACCAATTTGGTCCTCTTAATACAGGGGTAGTTGACAATTTCTATTTTAGAATTTCAAAAGATATTTGGCATTCATCATCCCACTTAAATTCAGCTCCTTTGGATAATAATTTAAATAGAGGGGTAGCTAGGCTTGTAAAATTCAGAATGAATCTTCTATAGTAGCTAGCATGTCCTAAAAAGATGCAAAATTCCTTTTGTGAGGAAGGTATTCTGATTTGTGTGATGATATAAATCTTTGTCAGATCAACTCTCATGCTAGAATGGGAAATGTGATGTCCCAAAACAATACCTTCAGTGAGCATCATTTTTTATTTTTCGTTACTTAAGGAAATGTTAGTTTCCTTACACCTAATCAAGACTTTTTCTAAACTGGCCAATGCTTCCTGGAAGTCTTATCCATGGATTGTAAAGTCATCCATGTAGACTTCCACACAATCATTGGTCAATTTAGAGAAAATGGCTAGGATAGCTCTTTGAAAAGTGGCTGGGGCATTGAAAAGCCCGAAAGGGAGCACCCTATAAGCATATGTGCCCCAAGGGCAGATGAAAGTGGTCTTTTCCTGGTCTTCGGGTGCTATTTGTATCTGGTTGTATCCACTAAACCCATCCAAGAACGAAAAATACTTCTTTCCGGACAGGGTATCTAGCACCTGATCAATAAATGGTAAGGAAAAATAATCCCTATGGGTGGCTTTGTTTAACTCTTGAAAGTCTACACATATCCTCCACTTACCATTTTTCTTGAGAACCATGACAAGTGGAGATACCCATTGACTATCTGAAATGGGGTATATGAGATTGTCTCGGAGGAGTTTTTGCAATTCCTCTTTTACAATATCTTTAAGGGCTGGATTCATCCTTCACTGAGGTTGTCTGACTGGTCTGATTTGGTCATTAGTGTAGATATGATGTGTGCATGTTTCAGGGTGAATGCCTTTCATGTCTGCATAATCCCATGCAAAGGCATCAAATTGTCTTTGGAGCATTTCAATCACTTGTGTCTTTTGTTCTGGTTCCAAACTAGAGTTGATATACAAAGGTTTTCCTGGGATAATCTCAACAAGTTCAGTAGTTTCTTCCTTATATGAGGAGGCTAGTGATAAAGTGTATAATTGAGTGATATCAGGGTGCCAAGTTTGTTGAAATTCAGAACTAAAAATATGTGACAATTCTGCCAAAGACCTTGGGTATTCAATGCAATTTGTGTCAACCAAAAATAAGCTTAAGACTTGTTCATCTGATTGTTCTTGTATTCCTCTTACTTGTTCAAGTGTTAACAAAGGTTTGATGCAATCTTCCTCTCCATAAGGTTTTTCTAACCAAATAGGTATTTCTTGTGCCGGTTGGGCAGGAGGGAAGAGAACAAGTTTTTGGCTATGTGTGCCATTGGATATAGTCATCTCACCAGACCGACAACTGATAAAGGCATATGTTGTGGCCAGCCAATGGCGGCCAAGAACCATAGGGTGTCTTGGTTTGGAGGATGATTTAGAATAGATGACTAAGAAGTCTACTGGATATTCCCAAGAAGCTAGGGTGACTGTGACATCATCTAGACTTCCTGCAGGGCTAATGACTGACTTATCTGCCAACTCAATCATGGTTTGGGTTGGTCTTAGCTGATTGATTTGGAGCTTCTGCATAGTGTCAAAAGGCATTACATTAATAGCTGCACCCAAATCAATGAGTGTATTTGGTAGAGAAATGACATTAATTTCAATAGTGACACTTGGGTTTCCAGGATCGTTATATTCGTATGGCATTTCATAAATAAATTCAGATAATTGTCCCACTACCTGAACAAGAGGAGGTTCCTTGTTCTTCCTTCCTGGTTTCTTAATGCAAAGATCCCTTATAATTTTGGCGTAAATAGGGATATCCTTAATAACTTGTAGCAGAGGTATTTTTATGCACACATTTCGTAATTAATCTTCTATATCTCTGTGCAAGGGTGGGTCAGGTTTCTTCACTAACAGTCTTTCGGGGTAAGGTGGAAGATTAATTTGTTGGGGTGCTTGTACAGACTGAGAAGTGATTGGGATAGGAGGAGAGGCCTCTTCTTATATAGGGTTGGTTTGAGTGTTTTCTTCCTCAGAATGATTATCATTTTCTTCCTGAATTATTACTGCAGGATCTAATTGGTTTACCACTTTCCCCGATCGTAGTTGAATTTCTTAGGTGGGAAAGGTTTGAACTTCTGTATTCTACACAGGGTGGGTGGGTCAATTATTGGGGTTAGGGATTGGCTAGGTAGGGATTGTTGTTGGTCTCAGAGGATTGTGGGCAGCTTGGTTTTGTGGTTGTTGATTGGGATTTATAGATACTTGTTGCTACTGATTAGGATTCAAGGGAGTTGTAAATTGATGTTTTATAGAAGGTGGGAGTAAATCTTACATCTCTGGTGGGTTGAATCCAGGTAGTAATTGGGAAATGTTTGTAGGGTACTATGGATATGTAGGGTAAGAGGGATTTCCATACATAGGTCCACTCCAACCTTGTTGCCAAGGTTGAGTTTACTGAGGTGTCCATTGTGGATAAGTCATTGGGGAAGGACCCCATTGTTGTTGTTGATATTGTGTATTAAGATCATAAAATGTATTGGGATTTTGGGCTCTCCAAGGTCTTCTAGAAGGGTATGGTTGTTCTTGTGAGACTCCTCCTACCTTATACATGGCTTGTAGTTCAAGCAAGGCTGGACACTCAGATGTGAGGTGTTCTAGTGTACACAAACCATAGATTTCTATGACATTTAATGGGCATTCTTTCTCATTGTTGTGCTTCTTTCGGCATCTATGAAAAAATATTGCTAAAGCATCTTCTTCTTGTTTCTTTTTCAGTTTCAGAGTATCTAATTGGTTACTTATCATGCTCAAGATTTTTGTTTTAAAATTCTCCAATAAGTTTCCTAACTCAGTTCTAGTGACAGTCCCTGAACTTTGTTTTGTATTTCTGCTAAAAGGATCTCTTGGTCCTTTGCCTATTTTAGCTTGTCCTCTTGAGTATCTCCTACAGTAATCTGCAATTTCTGAAAAAGGTTTTTGGTGTACATCTCCTGAACTCAACAAGTTTAAAAATTCTATACAATCATCCCTAAGACCTTTCAAGAATACAATTCTTACTACAACTGGGTCTAAGGTGAATAGTTTTGACTTTTGATAGTTGTATAAGAACCTTTCTAAGTA
>JASDQU010244849.1:9449-22649 GCA_032191745.1 Picea mariana
CTATCTCCTTCTCCCAAGCTTGGCCAAAGTTTGGCATTTATCCAAAACTCGATTAATAACCAAACAATTTATAATTGCATACAAGTATAATGAATAATGTCCATACTTGTGTTTGAATTATTAAAACAACTAACTTGTCATGATATATACTAGTTGTGTAGAAACATATTATATTTTATTCATAATCATGTCATTACTTAAATTAACACATGTGTTTGAAATACTTTTATATTTTATATAATATACACTTATACCCTTCAACGTATGCATGTGGGCATCCATTTTTGGTGGCAAAGACAAATGGGAAGCGAAAGACACAAGATTGTGGAGTTATGATGGCGTTTCAACACATTAATCACTCACATTCTTCATATAAGAATGTTATTTAGAGTGAATTCAAAGATGTGGGAACTATATAGGAATTATTTACATGTAATACAATGAATCATCTAAGCTAATATTATTCATATGCAAGTGGGTTGGAACCTTTAAAAAAATAACTGTAAGGATCAACTAAATTTTTATAGAGTAAAAATGAGTCATGTTTGTGGCCAAATCACTTCAATTGGTTCAACTAAATTTTATAGAGTAAAAAATGAGTATGTTTGCGGCCAAGTCACTTCAATCAAGTGTTCTTTCAGCCAAATGTTTTAGAGGAGAAAAGATGGTATGTTTTTCCAAACATACCTAGAAGTAAATGAATGTTCATGAACTCTTCCATTTCCACAACTTCAAGGACTAATAAGAGATTTTATGAATATTGTGAATAATGATCTGATTTGAGGATGTAACTTTTGGGTTTTCAACTAAGCTAATGTTTATGAATTATATAAACCTTGTATCTTCTTTCCCATGGTGTGATGAGATATTGTACATGGAACATAAATTATTTGTTGAATATATAATTATATAAGATCTTATTTTTCATAAAGTGCTTCATAATAATATTAAAATATAGTTATGAGAATACATGAATTTTGTTAAAAATAAAAATAAAAAAATATGAAGATAATATAAGATATGATGGTATTTTTAATGGCCCAACAAATGACCACAAAGGTAGTTCAAGGAGGGGACTTTTGAGTATAATGATGTGAATACAATGTGAGAGTATAAAAGCGGCTCCTATATAAAGAAATATGAAAAATGTGAAATAATTATTTGTTGAATATATAATTACATAAATTATTATTTTTTATGAATTGTTTTATAATAATATTAAAATATAGTTATGAGAATACATGAATTTTGTAAAAAAAAGAAAAAAAGATATGAAGATAAGATAAGATGATGGTATTTTTAATGGCCTAACAAATGACCACAAAGGTAGTTCAAGGGGACTTTTGAGTATAATGGTGTCAATTCAATGTGAGAGTACAAAAGTGGCTCCTATATAAAGAAATATGAAAAATGTGAAATAATGATCTAAGCGAATACTTAAAATTTGAACATTACTATCGAAGAAAAAATTTAGAAGAAAAATGTACAAGGGGAGTGAATCATGATTTCAAAAAAGAAATAATGCAAAGGGAATATCAAGATCCACTAGATCTGTCTCCATGAAAAACCACCATGAGATAACACTACAGGGAAAAAATACTTAGCGATAAAACTTTCTCCAAAATGCATCCAAAATTATAGATTCATAAAGAGGCAAAGTGTTAAGATAGATAGAAATAAAAATGAAACAAATAAGCCAAATGGAAAGAGAAAACGATAAGAGTAGGAGATAATGAGAAATAAACTTAATCATATGACTCAACAACTAATGTTTGCATTGGAAAAATTAAACACTATAGAAGAGAACATTTGTTTGGCCTCAACATCATATGTTTCTCCACCACTATGATATATATGAAAAATACATAAATGCTTGGAAATATCCCTTTCCATTGAATGCAATGGTATAATATGTTTTTCCTATACTTTATATTCACCTAACATATGTTTAAAAATTAGTTTAGAGTTTGTGAACAATATAATTTCATTGGCCATGTGCATCTTTATTGCACATAGACCTTCTGTGAGTGCATGATAATCTGTCTTGTTGTTTGTGGTGATAGCCTCATTCAAGTGCCTCCTTGTTATTTGAAACTCTCAATCTCCATGTTCATACAATATTAAGGTAATTCCAACTTCTGTGTTTCTAGAAAGAGCTATCTCTATGCATGATAAGAACCATATTTTCACCATTTTGATTATGTGAATAAATGATAAAAATTATTTACCCCTTTTGCAATATTGGTTATCATGGTTTCTTCTAGATGTAAACCATCAATTATTCTCTATGCATCATCATAATCTTAAGTAAAGCCTAATAAATTTTCTAATTCCCAAATATAGTAGTTAAATACATCACAAATAAAAATCCGTGGGAATGGCATATTAGGGGGTAGATTTAACTATTTTTTAAAATTTAAAGAGACATGAATACATTTAGAATGAAAACAAAAACTTGAAAACTTGAATTTTTAAAACCCTAAGAGAGTATAAACCCTTTTATCGTATATTAGGGGGTATATTTAACTATTTTTTAAAATTTAAAGAGACATGAATACATTTAGAATGGAAAAAAAAAACCTTGAAACATTGAATTTTGCAAAACCTAACAAAATAGAAACCCTTATATTGCATCCTATATTCTACACAATTTATTCTACTCTTATCCCCTCATTGGAGTGGTGAGACATTGATTCTCTTCAAAATGTWTGTGTTTGTTTGTTTATTTTCCATTATTTTCCATTATATTATGAGAAATGTAGAGTAAATTTCTTATGAAATACTCTCCTTTTGTAAGTTTTGTTTTCATATGTAAATAGTTTTTTGACCATATTTTATTCCACATTTTAGGCATTTATATTTACCTATATTGTGACTTATATAACAACCATTAATCCCTATGAAATTTTAGTTGAAATTATTCATATGCTAAAATAGTAAAAAAAACAATAATTGTTTTACCTAAACATGGGAACAAAGAGTAACCATCGATACCAAGGTTCAAAAATAGGCTTATGTTGTAGTGGGTCCCTCGGATGGAATGGATATAGAGGTAGAAGGTTGTTCTTTTGGACAAAATTGGATTATGTGAAGATTCCATTCATATGTGGATGGTGCAAGAAATGTGGGAATTTAAAACATGTGTGCCATGAGAGAGATGAGGAAGACACCATAGTTGATATGCGCATAATGATCAACTAGGTAAGATATGGGAGATGCACCTATAAACAATTTCAATAATTTGAGAAGTTACATACCTTTTAAAAATGGTACGTATGAGGATAAAACAAAAAAAGTTTCAAATATAGCCAATGAAGGAGGTAGGAAAAAAGATAACTTTGTTAAGTTTTGAAAAGATCTGGATATATACAAAATGTTGAGAGGATGAGAGGTATACAACTCTCTAAGGAACTATAAGGTTTAAGGTAAGACTTTAATCTAGTCATGGGAAACAAAAAATAGATGGCAAAGAAGGGAAAGAAGTTAAAATTCCTAAACTATAATCCATATGAAATCCAAGGACTAGAGTGTTCAAGCAGGCATGAAAAGAAGGATTTGATAATGGTSGATGCACTTTGTCCTTGGGAAGATACATTATTATCTCTTCATCAAAACGAATTCCATCCTATGTTTATAACTTCAATAAATAAGGGAAGGACTATTTTATTCGTGGAGACTCAAAGGATAGTTCAACATTAACTCAAGAACTAGGAGGAGGTGATATTATATTATCCATAACTCACGATATCCTATATATCATTTCAGGTAATCAATGGTAGTATTAAATTGAGAAGGATACTCTCATGGAGGTATCCATACAACTAGAAACAACTTTGAGGGAGGTGAAGTGGAATCAAGGGAATAACCGTATTTTACAAATGGAAAAAGAAAAAGCAAATGAAGAAGTTCTCTCAAGAAGACACCAATCTATTTATCAGGACATTAGGAAAAGTATGGCCTCTAAGAAGAGAAAGAAATAATTTTTCTCTACATAGACATAGAAGGTATGGGACACCCAAAAGGTTTTTGATTAATTGGGTTGGTTGTCATTGATGTCAACCCTTGAAGAAAGTCTAGTAGCGAATTCCGGTAGCACAAAGGTTTGGGTAATGGAACCAATTTTGTTTGATGGATAATGGTATGAGTTTTGATATATTTGCAGTTAAGACTATTCTATATGGATAGTTCATGTCATGCCATTTCCGGTGGTATGTGGAACATCACATAACTCCTCACGGTTAGAGAGTTATGGCCATGTGAAGTTGGAGAACCCTCATGAGTCATCTAGAAGCCCCCAAAAGTCAAAGTGTTTGCAAAAGAAATTATTTAAATAATAAAGTTAATGGAGAACTCCCTAAAACAAGGAAAGTGGGATGCTACATCAAAGTATAAATATGAGGCAAGGCTCTCTCATTTAATCACACTTGAACATATTGAATATCTTTTGTTATGTAAGGCTTATTGCAAGTACTCATTGATACATCTGAAGTTGCGAAGGTCTGAGGTAGTACGAAGGGTTGACAGAGAAAGTTTCAGAATTTCAACAAATACTAAAAGAACCTAATTTCTTAGGCATACGCAGGCTAACAATGTATTAGGGTGCATACATACATGGGCTAACAGTGTATTAGGGTGCATACATACGCGAGCTGGAAGTGTATTAGGGTGCGTACATGTGGGTAAATCCATGGAAAATTGAGAAGATGAAGATGCAGAGGTTCTAGATTCTGATATCAAGCTCCTAGGAAGGTCTACAATGCTTAGATACATCATATCTATCCATTGGTTCAAAAGGTATGTCTTATTTCTATGAATAGTTGGATTTTGATGTATACATGAGAAATGGTTATGGAGATTCGAGGATTCTCCCTAGAGAGACTAGTGGATGCATGGGATCTTCTGTATAAGTCAGATCTACATAAATACAATGCTGGTATATTTATAATTGATACTTCTTGTTAGATTTGAGGTACATATTGTATTTCTTGGCATATGGATAAGGGTTTTTGTGGTACATGGGTGAGAGCTTATATTGGTTGATGTATTGAGAGGATGAATATCATAAATGGTTTTTGTGGTACATGGTTGAGAGCTTGTATTGGTTGATGTATTGAGAGGCTAGATATTAGAAAGGGTTTGAATTATAGATCATGTGAAGGTTATTATACCTATTCATGATTACACACACTTTTGGCACATGACTAGAGAGAGATATAGAGTTTTTGGGTAAAGGTTATGTATGAGGGTGCATGAACAAGGTACAGATATAGTATGGATACAGTGACATGTTACATATCTATGTGAAATAAGTTACAAAGGGTCAGAATATTTTAGAAGAAAGAAAACCCTAGTTTTCAGAAGGCATACGCAAGCTGCATAACAGTTTGGTTGTGTACATACACGGGCTGCATAACAGTTTGGTTGTGTACATACACGGGCTGCATAATAGATAGGGCACATACATACGCTTTCTTCAGAACTACATGTTGTGTATCTATTGTATTTTGGTTGATACATGTTCAGTTCAAGTACAGGTTGATTGCAGGGTAGTAGTACCAGTTGGTTGCAGGTTAGTGGTATAGGTTGGCACAGTTGTACAGTGGTATATCTCACATTGATCGTGTGACAGGGGTTCCATCATTCTACTTATATTTTAGGGTGGTTGGATGGGGCAAGGATAGGTGGTTGTAGCCACCTTCCGTTTGTAGCCGGAGAACTTAGGGGGTTGTATCGTCCTTCTGTTTGTAGCCAGAGAATTGGGGAGCTAGAGCTTCCCTCAGGTTGTAGCCTGAGAAACTAGGGGGTTGGAGCCTCCTTCCAATTGCAAATGGAAAACAAAGGAAGTTGGTGCTTCCAACTAATTTAATTCTTCAAGAAATATAAGAAAAATCATTCCGTGGTTTTCTCTCTCTTTGGGTTTCCACGTAAAAACACTGGTGTATTGTGTATGTGTATGATTTCTCATTTTCACATTGTTTATTTACTCTGCAATTGTTGGATGATAATGCTACACTGATATAACACTTGCATTATATGGCTAAAAAGGATTATATTTCTCTATTATTGATTCAACCCCCCTCTTAGTAATCCAACAATTGGTATCAGAGAAGGTTCCTTCAAAAATCACTTTAACCATTGAAAGGTAGATCATGGAGAGAAACAACATGTATAAAAATGGAATACCACAGTTTGATGGAAATAAGTATGCATTTTGGAGAAGAAGGATGAAAACATACATACAGGCACAGGGATTGGAAATTTGGAAATTAGTTGTAGATGGATACAAAGAACCAACATTTCCACTGACAAATGAAAGAACAATAAAACTCGGTCAAAATAATTCCAAAGCCATAAATTCACTTATGAATGGTCTTTGTGAATCGATATTCACCAAAGTTATACATTGTAAATCCGCTAAAGAGATTTGGGACAAAATTAAAAATATTTTTGAAGGATATTCAAAAGTCAAAGCAATAAAGCTTCAAACTTACAGAGGTTAGTTTGAAAAACTAAAGATGAAGGAAGATGAGAATATTGCAGCTTATTTCTTACGAGTCGATGAAACAATAAATGCAATCATAGGAATGGGAGAAAAAATCAAAGAATCTGTAATTTTTCAAAAGGTACTAAGATCTCTTCCTATGAGATTTGACCCTAAGATATCAACACTAGAAGAAAGAGCAGATCTAGAATCAATAAGCATGGATGAACTACATGGAATATTCACAACATATGAAATTATCAGCATACAAAAGCTGCATCATGACAAGTCTGGACTTGGATACAATCAGACAGAAAAGGAATCAAGCTCCAAAATAACAGAACAAGAAACATATCCAAAAATCTATGCAGAAACAATCAAAGGGGATATGAAGACCTACAAATAATATTACAGGGACACTCCTCCACCGATAAGATTCATATTTCAGAATCAACGACTGATAGATAGGCCTCGAGAAGAAGAAGGATACAAAAGAGAAACTCATTTCAGAAGATCTTCAACTCCCGGGTATCAAACTATCTTTTTTGGTTTATGTTATGCATGTAATAATTTTGGACATAAATCTATGAATTGCAGAGCTAACAAAAGGAACATAAAGAGATTTGAAATTCAAACACAAAAGGGTTATCCAATAAGGCCTAGTGAAATACAAAGAAGAGATTACAACAGGTTTGAATCATTGAGCACTGAAGTGGAATGATGGAAGTGTAACAACTTTGGACACATGGCCAAATACTGCAGAATGATAGTTCCTCCTAAAGAACCACAAAAAAACAACAACATTCATAGACAAGAACGTCAGAAGAGAACATGGATAAGCAAGCAGAATTGATATAGCAATTAAGAATGCTTACTCTCTCTACAAGCTAATCATAAGAAACATGGTTGGTATGTTGACAGTGGCTGCTCAAAACACATGATAGGTTTCTTACATTAATAAAGGAAAGATATGGATCAGTCTCCTTCGGAAATGATGATTCAACTAAAATCATTGGAAAAGTCACAGTCAGAATTGGAAACAAGAATACCAAGGTAGAAAATGTTCTACTAGTAGAAGATATGAAACATAATCTTCTAACTATGAGTCAAATGTGTGACCAAGGTCATAAAGTTACTTTCTATTCACAAAAGTGCGAGATAAAAAAAGAAGGTTCAGAAAAATTGATTGCAACAACTGTAAGCACTTCAAGCAACATATATGTACTAAGTGAAATTAGAAATGAAAAGTGTTGTCTAGGAAAGGAAGATGAAAGTTAGTTATGGCACAAAAGAATTGGTCACATACACTTTGATAACCTTGTCAAAGTCAAAAAGCCGAAAGAAGTTATAGAAATGCCACAGATTACGAAACCAAACAATACTTTATGCAAGCATTGTCAACAAGGAAAGGAAACAAAGAACAAGTTTAAATCAAGAGAATATTCAACGACAAGACCACTGGAAATTGTGCATATTGATTTAGTTGGACCAACTACAACAAATGGTTTAAAAGGTGAGAAATAATTTATGTTATTAGTTGATGATTATACAAGAATGTTTGTAGTTTTCTTTCCTAGGAATAAGTCAGAAGCTTTTCAAAACTTCAAGGTCTACAAGGAAATGGTTGAAAATGAAATGGATTCAAAAATCAAATGTTTGATATCTGATAATGGAGGAGAGTTTGCTTCAAACGAATTTATGGACTATTGCAGCAGGCATGGAATAAAAAGGTAATTCTTCATTGCTAGGACACCTCAACAGAATGGAGTTGTTGAAACAGGAAATGGATCGAACAATGTTAATGGATTCCAAATTGACAGATATCTTTTGGACACATGAAGTGCATACAATGGTTCACATTCAAAACAAAGTAATGCTCAGAAACACCACTGACAAAACTCCCTACGATCTATGGAAAGGAATACCATCAAATGTGAAGCACTTAAGAGTATTTGGAAGCAAATGCTACATCAAAAGAGAAGATGGAAGAATGGGAAAGTTTGACTTTCATGTGGACAAAGGAGTACTTGTTGGTTACTCAAGTACAAGAAAAGAATACAAGTGTTACAATTTGAGGTTAAAAATAGTTTTGGAAAGCATCAATGTAACAATTGATGAAACAAGTGGACGAGAATTAAAGGAAGAAGAAAATGAATCAATGGAACAACTTTACCAAGAAGAAGCAAAAGATGAAGAAGAAGTAGAAGGGGAAGATGAACAGGATCAGACAGAAGTAGAAGATCAAGTTCAACAAGTGCCTACAAAGACACCTAGGAAACGAGTATAGAAGAATCATCCTTCAGATTATATTATCGGAAACAACGATGCAGGAGTTGAGATTAGAAGAATAATTTGTTCACTAGAACAAACACACCTAACACTCTCATATACGATTGAACCAAATAGTTTTGAAGAGGCCATGGATGAAGAATTGGATCAAATAGAGAATAATGACACTTGGGAATTGGTTCCAAGACCAAAGAATAAGAATGTGATTGGAAAAAAGTGGGTATTCAGAAATAAATTGAATGAAGATGGACATGTTACAAGGAACAAAGATAGATTGGTATGTAAAGGATACACACATATTGAAGGAATCAACTTTGAAGAGATATTTGCTCCAATTTCTAGAATGGAAGCAATCCATTTGCTCCTAGTTTATTCATGCTCCAAGAATATTAAAGTGTATCATATGGACGTGAAATCAGTTTTTCTGAGTGGAGAACTTGAAGAAGAAATCTACATTGAACAACCAGAAGGATTTCAATTGTCAGAGAACACATATTATGTGTGTAAATTGAAGAAGGCCTTGTATGGTCTAAAACAGGCTTCTAGAGTATGGTACTCTAGACTGGATAAATATCTGCAACAGGCAGGGTTCAGAAAAGGAAGTGCATACAACAACCTCTACATCAAGGTAACTCAAGATAGTATTTTATTAATTGAAGTTTATGTTGATGTTATTATTTTTGGAAGTACTGATGACTGGTTAAGCCATAAATTTGCAAAGGATATGAAGAATGAATTTGAAATTTCATTACTTGGAGAACTATCCTTCTTTCTGGGTCTTCAGATACGTCAAATCAACCAAGTAATTTGTATTTCTAAAACTAAGTATATCAGAGAAATGCTAAAGAGGTTCGGAATGGAAGATTGCAAACCAGTTGCAAGTTGAGAAAATATGATGATTCAAAGTATACAAACTAGAGGTAATACAGGTCAATGATTGGTAGCTTACTATATGTGACAACATCTAGACCAGATGTAATGCAGGAAATTGGATAGGTGGCACGATTTAAAGAAGTAGAAAAATAATCACATGTATTAGCAGTGAAGAGGATTTTCAAATATCTCAAGGGAACAAAAGAGTTTGGATTATGGTATCCAAAAGGAAAGGATCTATCACTTATTTCCTACACATATGCATATTGGGCAGATTTCATTGATGAACGACGAAGCACTAGTGGAGCAACGTTCTACTTGGGTGAGTGCTTAGTATCATGGTTAAGCAAGAAACAATCATCAATATCCTTATCTACAGTCGAGGCATAGTATATTGCAGTAGCAACATGTTGTGTGTGATGAGCCCATTCCAATATATTTTGATAATAAAAGCACCATCAGTATCTCAAAGAACCTGGTGATGCACTCCAAGATGAACGACATTCCAATAAAGTATCGCTTTCTACGTGAACAGGTTGCAAAGAATAACATTAGAGTTGAATATGTGGGCAAAAAAGAACAAGTGGCAGACATATTTACAAAATCTCTTCCAAGAGAAGCCTTTGAGTATCTTCGCCAGAGGCTCAAAGTAATTTCTACTCAAAAATGAATGCTTTTGAATGATTTTCTTATATGTCTTAGATCTACACAAGGAAGCACCATAAAGAGGACATGTCAGGTCGAGAGATCAGTTTCATGAAGAGTTCAGTTAGGGGGAGTATCCCCAAGGATAGTTCAGTTAGGAGGAGCATCCCTAGATGGAAATATACCTTTGCCATTGATGACAAAGGGGGAGATATTTATCGTATGCAGAGCACAAAGGCATGGTTCTAGGGGGAGCGATGGACATAGGTGGAGCATGAGTGATATGAATTCAATATTGCATGACATGAATTTAGTATTGCATCAGAGTGTTGCAATCAATGCCAAAGGGGGAGATTGTTGATTAATTGGGTTGGTTGTCATTAATGTCAACCCTTGAATAAATTTTGGTAGCGAATTCTGGTAGCACAAAGGTTTGGGTAATGGACCCAATTTTGTTTAATGGATAATAGTATGAGTTTTGATATATTTTTAGATAAGACTAGTCTAGATGGATATTACATGTCATTCCATTTCCTATGGTATGTGGAACATCACATAACTCCTCACAGTTAGAGAGTTATGGCCATGTGAAGTTGGAGAACCCTCATGAGTCATCTAGAAGCCCCAAAAAGTCAGTTTTTGCAAAAGAAATTATTTAAATAATAAAGTTAATGGAGAACTCCCTAAAATAAGGAAAGTGGGATGATACATGAAATTATAAATAAGAGGCAAGGTTCTCTCATTTAATCACACTTGAACATAATGAATAATGTTTGTTGTGTAAGGCTTATTGCAAGTCCCCATTGATACATCTGAAGTTGCGAAAGTTTGAGGTAGTATGAAGGGTTGATGACGAAAGTTTCAGAATTACTACGAATACTAAAAAAATCTAATTTTTGAGGTGTACGTGGGCTGACAATGTATTAGGGTGCATACATACGTGGGATGACAGTGTATTAGGGTGCGTACATACATGGGCTGACAGTGTATTAGGGTGCGTACATGTGGGTAAAGACATGGAAACTTTAGAAGATGAAGATGCAAAGGTTCCAGATTCTGAGATCAATCTCCCAGGAAGTTATACAATGCTCTGATACATCAGATCTATCCATTGGTTCAAAAGGTATGTCTTATTTCTATGAATAGTTGGATTTTGAGGTATGCATGAGAAATGGTTATGGAGATTTGAGGATTCTCCCTAGAGAGACTACTGGTTGCATGGGATCTTCTGTATAAGTCAGATCTACATAAATATAGTGCTGGTATATTTATCATTGATACTTCTTGTTAGAGTTGAGGCACATCTTGTATTTCTTGGCATATGGCTAATGGTTTTTGTGGTACATGGTTGAGAGCTTGTATTGGTTGATGTATTGAGAGGTTGAATATCAGAAAGGGTTTTTTTGGTACATGGTTGAGATATTGTATTGGTTGATGTATTGAGAGGCTGAATATTAGAAAGGAATTGAAGTCTAGATCATGTGAAGGTTGTTATACTTTTTCATGATTACACACACTTATGGCACATGAATAGAGAGAGATATAAAGTTTTTGGGTAAAGGTTATGTATGAGTATGCATGCAGAGGGTACAAATATAGTTTAGATATAGTGATAGGTTACAGATATATGTAAAAGAAGTTACAGAGGGTCAGAAGTTTTTAGAAGAAAGAAAACCCTAGTTTTTAGAAGACATACGCAAGCTGCATAACAGTCTGGTCACGTACATACGTGGGCTGCATAACAGATAGGGCACGTACATACATGTGCGACAAGACTACATGTCACGTATCTATTGTATTTTGGTTGATACATGTTCAGTTCAGGTACATGTTGATTGCAGGGTAGTATTACAGGTTTTTTGCAGGTTAGTGGTACAGGTTGGCACAATTGTACAATTTTATATCTCACAGTGATAGTGTGACAATGGTTCCATCATTCTACTTATATTTCAGGGCAGTTGGATGGGGCAAGGATAGGTGGTTGTAGTGTTGTCCCTCGACCAAGTTTTGGGAGAACATTGGTCATGGTTGAGCATTTTTGGGACTTTAACGGGCTGGTCGAATATGAAGTACCCGGGATAAGCGGAGATTGCGGGATCTCGCCCCCTTTTGTGGGATTTTCGGGATTTTAGGGTTTCTGTAATAGGAATGGGATGTCGGCCCATAGGTTTGTTGATACTGAGAGGGGGGTGAATCAGTATCAAGTACAATTTAAAAACCTTTTTCAACTTATACTTAAACCATTCAATTATATCCAATGAGCAATGAACAATAGTATACGAGTTACACCAATAAACCACAATACACCATGCACAATATATGAGAAATAATCAATAGTTTTTGTTCAAGGGAAGTAATGACTTCCAAAGGTAGCTATAGCTTCCAAATGTAGAGGGAGGGATAAACCTCCAAGAGGAAGATACAATCCTCAAATATCAAGAGAGAGTTGAACTCTCCATCCTTGCCCCTTCCTTCCACCCAAGAATATATGAGAGATAATAAAACTTTACATTAAATCATCATCATCAACCAATCATCACATAGAACCTGATAATGCTTCCTGAGACTTCTTAAATTTATACAATTCTTCAATTCTTGGAGTACTTTGATCCAACAGATAATATTACTCAATGTATTCTCTAAAACTTCTCCAATTTTCACTCCTTGAATCCTCCTCAAAAAGAGGTTATAGAAAGAATGGTAGACTTTATTCAATTCTGGTCTATTCAGAAGACCCAACTTGTACATCATGCCCCGTGCTCAATATTTAACATCCAATTTTGAAGCTCACACACAAGAAACTAAAGTCTGTACTATTGCCAATAAAATTTGTCCCACTTCATTTGGATTCTTGATGAAAAAGTTATGATTGTTTTACCCGGAACACCTGTTTATTGACTAGCTTCAAGACT
>JASDQU010244849.1:31408-63047 GCA_032191745.1 Picea mariana
CAGAGGAGGCCCCTGCTTACAAATGGTATCAGAGCCAATCTCTCATTTTTGCCCCGGCTATGATAACAGACTCATTTGATCTCATTTTATCTGTTAAAGCTATTCGCTCTTTTTATTTCTTTTTAAGTGTTCTCAATCTGAATCCAGAGCCGTATCAGTAGTCTCGGGATGTTTAAAGGCACAGTTCCACTACTGCGACTCGTTGAACAATTTACTAGTCTTTACCTGAGGAGTAGGCCAGCAGCCTGTCCTGTTCTTTCCTTTTTATAAAAGGATCCAGGACTCAAATCCCTCCTTTCCTGTGTAAAGATAGTAATACCTAGTATGTATTCTTCAGTATCCTATAGAACTGTTAATAATATTATAGATACTTCAGCATCCACTTCTGAACCTATTTTATGCCAAATGATCCATTGTATGCCAAGCATTGATAGTCTAGACCCACGACTCAAAGAAGTCTATAGAGGAACAAGAACTCCTAATTCTCCAAAATATGGCTTAGGATACATTGAACAGTGTGATACAGTCATACCTGAATGTACATTTTCAAATCCTCTGCCTAAACATTTAAAGAGGCCTGTTGTAGAAGAAATACTAAAATATCTTACAGTCATAACCGGTTGTAAGAAAAACTCTTTTCCAGAAGAATGGATCAAAAGGATGACAAACTGGGATTTATTTACAAATCTAGAATCCCAAGAATTTGACAGTACTACTCCAGAGCCTGAAAAACAAAGACTGTCAAAATTATGGAAACAGTATATGGTTCAAGAAGATTGTTGGATCTCCTTCTATGAATGGAGAAAAATTCATATAGCTCCGTCAGTCCAAATGATGGGAGAAAGTTCTCCTAACCACAAATGGAAAAGTATGGATGGAAGCCTTGTTGAATCAAAAACTACTTTTCCACCCTTCCAAGGAATCATTTTGGAAMATGATTCAAAACAAGATAGAGCTATTCTGTTGATCACAGATGAACTAAATCAATTATCCGGAATAGACAAAAGAGTCCAGTCTGTCTCAGAACAATTAAAATGGACAAATACTGCCTTAAGAGRGATGGCTACACAAGTTTATCTGACAAATGACTATGCTAAACAAGGTCAAATAATGGATCTTCAAGTTTCAAAAAATACAATTGTTAGCTCAGTCAACCAGATCCATGAGAAAGTCATTAATATCAAAGATAGGGTTGATACATCTCTATATGAAATCACTTTCAAAAGCAGAGAAAATCATGAAGATTTGATGGAAGGTTTAGGATATGCTTTGATTGAGATAGGCAGGTCCCTATCAGATATCAAGAAAAAACCCCATGCCATGGATAAGCCAATCCCTCCTTCTTTCCTTCTACCCAATCCCCGCATGTGTATATTATCTCCTGTATATAAGCCTTCTAAAAAAACAATGAAGAAAAAGTTTCCCCTTTTCTTTCCCCCTGAACAGGAAGAGCCAGAAAGCTCCAAGAAAAAGGATGAGGATGTTCTGTCCTTAGTCACTATCAGAAGACCCTCTTTTGAAAACATTCTTACTCATTCATCTAGACCAGCTTCTCCAGACCTCATAGGAAAAGGAAAATTACCTGAATCTCAAACTTTTGTAGATGACTGGTACCAAGAATGGAGTATTGACAACCTGTCTGTAGCACAAATTAGACAAATGATTGACAGGATGTTTGTTTCTTATAAAATTATGTGTATGAAAGGGAAAAGTGAAATAGAAGCATGTAAGACTCTTATTCAATGCTTCACTGGAACTCTGAGTAAATGGTGGGAGGTAACATCTTCTCCCCTAATGATTGCAAAAATGGAAACAGAAACATTGAAATATGAAGAGGGAGACATAGTATATCATTCTGATGGGAATCCTATAAATAATATGATTGGAGCTCTCACCACACTAATTCTGGAACATTGGTGTGGAACAGAGACAGAAATCTCTGACAAACATGAAATTGTTTTGATGAACATGAAATGCAGAAATATGTCTGAGTACGAACAATTTCACAAAGAATGGACACAGAGAATTTTTGAGGTTAAAGATAGCAAGAACCTGTTATGGAAACAGGTCTATATGGTAGCACTTCCCAGCAAGTTTGTAGAATACCTTAAGATGGAAGATGAATTCAAACTTCCCTATGAAACCTACACTTGGGGAGAAATATATTCTATCATCACAAAGTCTTTGATAGGTCTATGCACAAGCATGAAAATTCAAAAATCAGTATCAAAGACGTCTTATCTGCCTGACCAAAAATCTGTCTGTGAACAATATGGTCTTTATACTACAAATCCTTTTTCCAAAAGAAGAAAAAATCCTAACGGCAGTAGAAAGGATCAGGGTAGAAAACCTAAGGGCAGATACAAATTTATTCCCAATACTCATTACTTTTCACCTCATGACATCAAGCTTAGAACCCATAGATATGAGGCCAAACAACAGATCAAATGCTGGATCTGTGGAAATAATGGACATTATGCACATGAATGTACAGACAATTAAGCTTCAAGGAAATCTAAAGGAAAATCCTCCGAACAGAGGGCAAAAGAAGCCCAGGAAAAGAAACAAAAGGCCATTCAACTCCATTGCAACAGATGTGGGGCACAAACACATGATACTAATTCTTGCCCATTTAGCCCCCATAGGCCTAAACCAGAAATCCATCTATTGAGAGAAGGATGTTGTTCTACATCATCAGATACATCAGAATGGGAATCCAGTTCAGATGAAGAAATCTTAATTCATCAAACATGCAAATGCAGCAATCCTCTCTACTGTACATATTCTGACAGCGAACACAGTTCGGACCCTAAGTCTGAACAAATATCAACAGAAAAATTGAAAGTCTGCATGTTTAAAAATACGGGAGACCAAGAAGCTCAAATGCTTGCATAGATCAAAAGTCTTCCCGATGGTGATATGAAAGCCTCTCTTCTTGACTCTTACATCAAAACTGTCAAAACTGAACAGAAGTCTAGAGGAGGTGAACAGAATAAGAGGCAACCTCTATTTTTGGATGCCTCATTTGACAAAAATACTAAAACATATATCAAATATAACAGAGAAACAAGATTACAAGATATCTCTGTTACAGACCTTGCAAAATAAGTTTCTTCTCTCAAAAAAGAATTAGCTCATATAAGGAGATAAGTGGATACTCTCAAAGAAGAAATAGAAGTAAGCTATCYAGTGGACTCTTGGGCACGACAAGAAATTAGTCTTATAAAAGAAAAAATTGAGTCCATCCCACCTCCATTAGAAGATGCTCCCTTTGAAACTGTTGTCCAAAATATCTCTGCATCAGACATGCAGGGTATAYCAGGGATGCAAGTCTTACCTATTTCTTATCAAAAATATTATGTGAAGATTAATATAGAAATATGTCAAGAAAGGTTCAATCTGACAACACTCATTGATATTGGTTCAGATATTAATATACTCCATAAAGAMCAAATCCCAGCAAAATATTGGGCTCYAAGCTTTGGAACAGCCATTGGGCTTGGTAATAAAGACACAAGCTTTAAATATCAAGTTCCTAGAGCCACCATATTATTAGAAGAATATTGCTTGGGAATGAGATTTCATATTTCAGAACTGCCTGTAGATTGCATTTTGGGTTCTCCATTCTTATCAGCAGTATCTCCTCATGGTTCTTGTGTGTGCCAGAAGCAACCAGGATATTTTTTCACTATGCCAAAATTAGGGAACATCCCATGCAAGAGGATTGAGCTTCCCTTTATCTCTGAACATCACATGCAAATTGCATATTATCAATGTATGGTTGTGGTTGAAGTTTTTGACAAAGATAGAAATGCTCCTGTTACACACTATTATGATGATAACACACCCTGGGATGTATTTAAAACTCATTGGAAGCCCTCTTGGCAGCTCAGATCTTCCGAGAAAATTGAAGTTGGTTTACCAGGCTTCTCCACTAATACCAGTCCTATAGTTCTTCCTCCTCAACACATTCTGGGACAAATACATCAGCCCATAACCATCACTTCTAGAGAAAAACTAATAGAATTTGGTGACCTAACAAGGTTGCGATCTGTAGATACTCATTGGTATGATCATCCTACAAGAAGTTGGATGAGGTCTCCAGTTTATCATGCTTTCCAGATAAATAGGATGAGATCTTTATCAGATTGGCCACAGCAGAATTCAGATGCCTTGATGTTTGGCATAAATTATCAACAATACAGGGAAATGTGGTTTAACATCTGTTTATGGACAAGCAGATTTAATTTTTATTATTGCATGATCAAGTTTGCTCACTCATTCAGAGACTGGGAAGAACCAGAATGGCTGATGACATGGTGGAAACAGTTTGGATTAAATCCCATTGGCATTAATCCCGATGTAACAGAAACTGGGAAAATGTTCATACATTTTACCAGACCATTAGATAATATTGGTGATCTTTTCTCTGAAGAAGAATATAAAGAAATGTTTGTAAGAGAAAAACATCCGTGGGTCATCAGGACCAAATTTCTACTTCATCAATACGAAGATACTGATCAGGATCCTGACTTGGTACGAGAAGTATATACTCAACAATGAGACCCTTATTACTTCAATCATTTCAAATATCATCCATTTGATTAAAATTCATGTCTAGATGGCCGACAGTGGTGTCATTCGAGTTTCGTGAATTACCATAAAAATCTCCACTTTGTACATTCAAATCTTTGATAGATATAGAGGTGTCAAGTCCTTTCGTAGGAATCTTGGAAACTCGGAGCACTTCTCCGACTTTTGGTGAGATTTGACTCACATTTCCTGGATTCCTCATGGATAGTCTTAGTAGTGTCATATCTATCCCTGGGAATCTTGCATGGTTACCCCGACAGAGTTACTATTATAAATACTTTCGGTGATTTGATCAGGGAATCCTACGTGACAACCCTGAAAACTCATCTTTAGTACTCTTTACTTTCGGTTTGATTGAAATAAAGATGTCTGATTAGACAGAGATTCTGGAGGGAATCGATCTACCGAATCACTAAAGTATATTTTGGGTGACATGTAGGTCCATCCGTTGAGTCATACTTGATGTTTCATGATTACTCTTCCTTCGGAAATTCTTATAAAAGGAGAAGGAGAAATTCATTTGAGGCATCGGTAGTCAGTGTGCGAGTCTGTAAGTAAGTCAGTCTTCTTAAGCTTCCCTCCTGTCTGAAGCTTTGAGTCATTCTAGAGTCTGTTTTGAGTCTAAGCGAAGAGCACTCTACTCAGTCTGTTGTCAAAGTGCCTCTGGAAAAATATTATGTAATACCCGAGTGGTATATTTTCTCTATTAATAAAATTAAGACTTCCACAAAAGCTTATCTCTCTGATGTTTGCTCAAATCTTTTGTTTATGCGCATTGTGATGACTCCATTACATTAGCCAGTATTTGCAGCTGTTGTGCGTTGGTATGTTCAAGCTCTAAGTTGATTCTCCCGATTGTCAAGGTTGACTGGTGCGTGATCAGAGGCGATAGTGAAACGGTGGTAGTAAGTCCCGCTAAGGCAGGTGGCCGCTAGGGCAGTGGTAGCCGTGAAGGTTAGTCCAAGGATCACGTATAGGCTTCAAATAGAACTGGTCTTGCAAACGCTCGATGGACTTCGAGTGGAGGACTTCAAAAGGAGTAGAGTAAGTAAAGCGGTTAACCCACCGGCATTCGTACTGACAGAAGTAGCAGAAATCTGAAGATCAATGGTGGAGGGAAACAACGCACATAAAGAAGAGCAATAACCAGCAAGCTTCAATCTGTTACAGAGGAGGAAAATCTGAAGATCAATGGTGGAGGGAAACAACGTGCATAAAGAAGAGAAATAACCAGCAAGCTTCAATCTCTTACAAAGGAGGCCCCTCCTTACAAATGGTATCAGAGCCAATCTCTCATTTTTGCCCCGGGTATGATAACAGACTCATCTGATCTCATCTGATCTGTTAAAGCTATTCGCTCTTTTTATTTTTGTTTAAGTGTTCTCAATCTGAATCCAGAGCCATATCAGTAGTCTCAGGCTGTTTAAAGGCATAGTTCCACTACTGCGACTCGCTGAATAGTTTACTAGTCTTTACCTGAGGAGTAGGCCAGCAGCCTGTCCTGTTCTTTCCTTTTTATAAAAGGATCCAGGACTCAAAGCCCTCCTTTCCTTTGTAAAGATAGTAATACCTAGTATGGATTCTAGATTTGCTTCGTTTAGAGAAATCAAAAATGCTGAAGAAGCAAGTACTTCTGGAACAGATCATATAAATAGTTTAGAATCTATGTTCTCCATGAGCAGATCTCAAAGCATAAATCATGCAGACTTAGAAATAGTAGAAAGAAATCCACAAGCTGCATGGAAGTTGCCTGCTATCAATCCCAGCCAAGTATATCAAGATTTAAATATGTTCCATCTTAAATCCATAACCAGATTTTTTGTCAAAGAGTCTATTAGTACGATTCAACAAAATAGTAACATTACTCAGACCATATCTCTGTTGAATCCTCAAGAAATAAAAAAAGAAGCCAAGAAGCATAAGACTCAGTTTGTACATTTTGGATGCATAAGAATCGGCATAAACGCCTTAGTACATAAAGGAATCAATGCATATGTATTATGTATGGTGCGGGATTTAACCCATGATAAATTCACTGATTCCATAATAGGAGGGATAGTAGCTCTTTTATCAAACGGACCAATTTATTTTGACTGCTATCCAAACTTCTCTGTCTATGCTCATGATGAGACCCTTGGTGATATCCTGAAATTCCAAATCATGACAATAGGATTTAGCATGAATGCCAAAAGAACAAACATAGCTATATAGGCTAGAGGATGTTTTAGGCATACTAACACCATGTTTCTTGCTATCCTTCACTCTCCAAGTAAAGATTCACAAGCAAGCACTCTGGTCATCACGGACTCTCTGAATCAAAAAGTGGAACATAGTACTATCAGATGGGAAGATTTATCTTTTCCTACGGACTAGGTAATAGATACCCCAAAGGTGCCTATCCCTAGAGCTATTACTTCGGCACAAATAAAAGAAACCGAAGATTCTACTGTAATTTCATTTCCTTAGAGATATTTAGGCCACTCATCTTCCTGGCCTAAACCAAGCAGCACTCCACCTCCTATTCCTTCCTATTGTTTACATCCTTCTTTGCAAGCCCTTGTAGTACAAATTGGACAAGTTCCCTATGCTGTAAGATGCCTTGACTGTGGAAATTTAATCACTCTATCAACTCTCTCTGCCTCTATAAATACACCAAACCTCCAGTTTAAACATGAACATCATAATCCGAGGACTCAGATACCTCCTCCTGCTTCCACATCCAAAGAACAATGTCCCCATCCACAATGTTCTGACATCCCCTTTCCCCATGATCCTCATGTCCTAATGGCCCAAAATACTCCTGAAAGGGAAATACAACAAAGACAAAAGGCCTACTTTCCTAAGGATATTATTAAACCTTCTTATCCAGAAATAGAAAAATTTCTACGACTTTATAAAGGATGCACTCAAGAATCTGTGGGATCAGAATGGATAAAGAATATGATGAACTGGGACTTGTATACACATCCCAGAGCAAAAGAGTTTGCTAAGGCAGTATCAAATGCAGAAAAACTTAACTTAGAAAATGCATGGAAAGAAACCATGAAGAAAGAGAATATCTACATTTATTTTTATGAATGGTACAGTAGCAGCCCAAAGATTGAAAGAAAAATAGTTCCCCAAAAAGCTTCTCTAGTAAGCTGTCCAATACATAAAATCTCTATGTCTGACTTAGGGCAAGAAATCAGCAAAATCAGAAAAGCTAGTCAGAACAATGAAGAGAAGAAAGAAAACAGTCTGCAAGTTCAGAATCAACAATATCATGTCTTAATCGAGCTAAGGATTCAAGATCTCAACTTCAGATTAAAGACACTGATAGACACAGGGTCTGATCTAAATTTGCTGAATAAACATGTGATTCATATTTCTTTATGGGAAAAGACTGAACTGACTGTTACAGGACTAGGCAATATTCTTAATACCATCTCTTTTCATATCCCTGAAGCTACACTATGCTTCCAGAATTATTGCCTCAAGATAAAATTCTTTCTTGCAGAAATCCCTGTTGCCTATATACTGGGTACTCCATTCCTTGCAGCAATATCCCCTCATGGATCTACCCAAATTACTCCAGATCAAAAGGGTTATTTTATTACAATTCCAGAGGGAAAGAAGATTAAACTTCCTTTTATTTCTACTCCCAAGTTGACTGATTCAGTAGAAATAAATTTAATAAGATCAGAAACAATCAAAGAATTACAGGGATTACAAGCTAAAGTAAGGATAACATTACAATTAGACAGTCCCCGGATTCAAGAAAGAATTTCTTCACTAAGAGAATAATTCTATAATACTGTCTGTTCAGAAAATCCCAATGCATTCTGGAAACAAAGAAAACATGAAGTATATCTTCCTTATAAATAATATTATTTGGGAAGACCTTGTAAAAGAAGAGCAATCCCTATGAATGCAGAATATCAAAGGCTGTGTTCAAAAGAAATTGAGAACCTGCTCGAAAGGGGCTTAATAAGACCATCCACTAGCCCTTGGAACTGCTATGGATTTTATGTAAATAAGCATTCATAACAAATCAGGGGAGTCCCGAGACTGGTTGTAAATTATAAACCACTCAATAAAGTGTTAGCTGATGACACTTATCCTATTCCAAATAAGAGCAATCTGGTCACAAGGATTGCAGGTGCAAAAATCTTCTCCAAATTTGATTTAAAGTCAGGATTCTGGCAAATGGCTATCCATGAAAAAGACAAATTCAAAATAGCCTTTAATGTTCCTGTTGGTCACTATGAATGGAATGTTATTCCTTTTGGGTTAAAACATGTACCTTCTAAATTTCAGCGTGTCATGGATGATACTCTAAAACCCTATTTTGATTGGTTGATTGTATACATTGATGACATTCTTATTTTCTCTGCCTCACTAGACCAACATTTCAGGCATTTAAAGATATTGTTACAGATTATCAAACAAGCAGGACTTGTTCTATCCAAAAAGAAGATGGAACTCTTCCAAACAGAAGTCAAGTTCCTTGGCCACATTATTGCAAATGGACAAATTACCCTACAGACTCATGCTGTAGAATTTGCTGATAAATTTCCTGACAAAATCCTAGATAAGACCCAATTGCAGAGATTCTTGGGAAGTTTGAATTATATTTCTCATTTTTACTAAAAATGTGCCCAAGATAGAAAATTTTTGAATGAGAGACTAAAGAAGGAACCAACCCCATAGACCGAGGCACATACACAGGCAGTCAGAAATATTAAAGCCAAGGTTAAACATTTGCCCATCTTACATGTTTCAGATGATAATCTTTTTAAGATAGTGGAAACAGATGCCAATAATCTTGGTTAGGGTGCAGTTTTAAAACAGGTAAATCTACAAAAACAAGAGGAAGTAATTCAATTTGCTTCAGGATTATGGCATTCTGCAGAGAAGAATTACTCCACTCTTGAAAAGGAAATCAAGGCAGCCTTGAATGCTATTCAGAAATTTGAGATTTATCTAATCTACAAAAGGTTTCTTCTTAGAACAGATGCTAGTGCAATGAACAAAGTTCTTCACAAAGAACTTAAAACTTCAGGGGACCATAAGTTTGCTAGATGGCAGGCCCTCTTCAGTAATTTTGACTTTGACATAGAACATATTAAAGGAAGTTCAAATTCTTTGCCTGATTTCCTAAGCAGAGAACATCTCCAACCGGTATGTCTAAGCCTCATAATATCTATTCAATTAAGAGGAGATGCAAAGCATATGGAAAATATTCCTGATTTCCTAAGATGGGAGGACTACTGCAGAGGATGGGTTCCTAGATGGGGTCTGAGAAGCACAAATATAATAGCTCCTACTACTCAAGTACTTTATTCCATCCTAGTCCCAGAAATAAGACATAGGAGCAATTCAAATATTCTAATGCCTATCATTAATCAAGGCAATAGAAGATCAGTAGAAGCACATCATGCCTTAACAGATTTATTTCATGATATAGATTTAATTTGGAATATCCATACTGAAGAATATCATCAGAAATATTTTTTCCTAAACAGGCCAAGGATGGTGTCTCAATGGCCCAAGAGAAACGAAGAACTTATATTTCCAGAAACTTGTTATAATTATCATGAATATAAAGGACTGTGGTGGAAATTTGTTCTTCATGAAGATATTACATTCCTGGTCAAGTTTGGCTCTGTCAATACATCCACTGCAGGAAGACCACCTACATGGTTAAATACTTGGTGGAAGGATTTCGAGATAAACAAAGAAGAAGCAGACCCCAACATACTAGCTCAGTTTGCACCACTCTTTCATGACAGAGATCTAAATTATCAAGGAACAAATGATGAAGAGATCCTCAAAATGTTTATTCTAAATCATTTTCAATGGGGGATAAAATCCAAAACCAGTGTACAAAGAATAAATGGTATGCTCCATATAGTTAGAAAAATTTATACAAAATCTTGGGACACTTTACAATATCCTAACAGATTTTCTAGTTTCATCGAAAATGATTAAAGATAATTATTCATGTCTAGATGGCCGACAGTGGTGTCATCCTGGTTTCGTGGATTACTGTAAAAATCTCCACTGTGTACATTCAAATCTATGATAGATATAGAGGTGTCAAGTCCTTCCATAGGAATCTTGGAAACTCGGAGCACTTCTCCGACTTTTGGTGAGATTTGACTCACATTTCCTGGATTCTTCACAGATAGTCTTAGTAGTGTCATATCTGTCCCTGGGAATCTTGCATGATTACCCCGACAGAGTTACTATTATAAATACTTTAGGTGATTTGATCAGGGAATCCTACGTGACAACCCTGACAACTCATCTCTAGTACACTTTACTTTCGGTTTGATTGAAATAAAGATGTTTGATCGGACAGAGATTCTGGCGTGAATCAATCTGCCGAATCACTAAAGTAGATTTTGGGTGACATGTAGGTCCATCCGTCGAATCATACTTGATGTTTCATGATTACTCTTCCTCCGAAAATTCTTATAAAAGGAGAAGGAGAAATTCATTTGAGGCATCAGTAGCCAGTGTGCGAGTCTGTAAGTAAGTCAGTCTTCTTAAGCTTCCCTCCTATCTGAAGCTTTGAGTCATTCTAAAGTCTGTTTTGAGTCTGAGTGAAGAGAAATCTGCTCTGTCTGTTGTCAAAGTGCCTCTGGAAAAATCTTATGTAATACCCGAGTGGTATATTTTCTCTGTTAATAAAAATAAGACTTCCGCAAAAGCTTATCTCTCTGATGTTTGCTCAAATCTTTTGTTTATGCGCATTGTGATGACTCCATTACATTAGCCATTATTTGCAGCTGTTGTGCATTGGTATGCTCAAGATCTAAGTTGATTCTCCCGGTTGTCAAGGTTGACTGGTGCATGATCAGAGGCGACAGTGAAACGGTGGTAGTAAGTCCCGCTAAGGCGGTTGGCCGCTAGGGCAGTGGTAAAATTAGAATAATATAGGCCACAAGGGTTTATAAAAGACCAAGGCCATATGGCTAAAGGTTATATATATAAGTCATTAAAACATAGTAGGCGGATTGACGACCACACTCAAGATAGACATTATTACTAAGTAGTTGTGATGGAACCCCTATCAAGTGGAGGGTATGAATCATTAGGCTCTGGCCTGAAGTTGTGAAAAATGGGTCATTATTTTGTGGGTTAGTGTCTCATCCACCCTCTGCTTGTTATTTTAGAAGCTTCTTCATGGATATTTCCAAATTTTTGTGAGTGGAATTGTCATTTTTAGGTTGTGAAGGAGGTGGTGTACTATAGGGTTCCGAGATCTAGCTATGATGAACATTCCACTCACAAACCTAGTATCCAACATGATGGTGAGACCTAGTATCAAAATGTTAATAATGTGTTGAGATAAATACTAAATAAACTTCATAAAAGTCTAACTTATTGTGGAGGAGATTAAATCCTCTTTTATTGCTTGCACCTAGTTCTATAAGTGCAATTTGGAATAAATTATCACTCCATTAACCAAGTAAAACCATCACACACGATTTTTTTGAAAATATAATAATTCCTCCATTTCCATATAAAACACAAAATTAAATTTATAAAATGTTTCCATGTTAAATGGAATTCTAGTTCCTAATGGATTTTATCCTTGAGGATAGTGGCTTTCCCAGAAATAAATCAATGGAGGATATGGCAATGTCCAAATCCAGATTGACTTGAAAAACAAGAAGAACCAATAAAGGTACATGAGAGTTTCATCGTTTCAACCAAAAATACACTCGGTATGGGTGAACCCCATGTATTTTATATGCTAGTGAAGAGGTAGACAAGTAAGCATTGAAGTCTAAGAAAATATAACATTCCTAAGATCAATTAAAATTTTCCAAAAAAAGTGAAGTCAAAGAAAATAGGTAGACTACTTAGACACCATGCTCAATAACTCATTGTTTTTATCCCAAATCACAAACCTAGTACTAAGCCACCAATAGCCATTTGAAATATTAGAATCCTAAACCCCTTCACACAATTCCATTTCCAATATCTCCACCATGATCTAGGAGCTTGGATACACACATTGAGTGATCGAGGAGGATCCAAAAGGGAAAAAAATTCAAAGTCCTCAAATCTCAGCAAAAACAATGCCAAGTTGAAGTTCTCATCACAAGCTTTCCAATGATGCAAATGACACCTCAAACAGAGTCAGAATGAAGAAGATATGTCCAATCAAAGTTGTGGTTAATCCAATAAAAATTCAACATTGATGTCATCATCCGTACAACTGACGTCATCATCATCCATATAGAGTGATGTCAGCATGATGTCATGATGACATCAACATGACACATGGTAGCATGATAGGTTGCCATGTGGCACGCTAATTGGGAATTTGTGGTGGCCACTTGAAATAAATGGAGAGTGCTATGTGGCACCCCCAGGTGATGCCACATGGCATCTTGACAGGGTGGCGGGTGCCAATGGTGATTGGGCGGGCTTAACGAATAAGAGGGAAACACGTGGCATTCTAAAAATTCCTAATGAGGGTTGGGTAACGACCGAATAAAAAGAATTAATATGGTCAGGTTGGCCAGCTTCGAATCCGACGACTAGACTAGCCAATGACCCCATAATCTAGTGATCATATTGACAAAATCCAGTGGCAATTGCAGTAAAAAGGGACGACAACCCATATATTCGTGCACCCATCACCATCAAGAGTTGGTGCATGTTCTAGACTTGGAGGGAAGCTTCTATATTAATATATGATGGCTATATTAATATAGTGGTTCCACTATATTAAACAAAAGTTGTAATGGGTGCCAAAGAAGGGGAGGTCCATGGGTTTGACCCTGGGACCTCCCCAACCATGAAATCAAATTTAATACCATTTACCAACAAACCAAACAACGAACTTGGTAAAGTTCGTCCATGAATTTGCATATAAACTCAACCTTTTTCTAGATCTTGGGGGAGTCCGCGCACAACCGAAGTACAAAAAAATTTTTGATGCAGGGCCTACATTTATTGCATAGAGTACAACTTTGTGGCACAATTTTTGAGGCAAAGAGACCAACAAGGGCCTGGAGGTGACGATGTCAGATTGAGACGAATTGACAGTCGATTTTGCACTACTCCTCACCATGAATTCACTGGTACAGTCAGATTTTGCATTATAGTGGATATGAAGGCCATTTTTCAGACTTGAGGTATAATTATGTATTTAAGCCAATTTTTAACGTTGAGAAAATATAAAGCCTCTCCACTTCGAAGCGGTCCTGGAGACATAGTCCATTCTTGGGAAAAACTTCGTTATCATGTCTTGTGTTATTTCTCTCCTTCTCATCTTTTCTCCATCATTGTGTCCTCTTTAATGATGTTGCACATAACAATCTTTATTGTAATTATTTTAATAAGTCATCGAATGAAAAGATCCTGAATCATTGAGGAATAGGTCAATAATGAACAACTTCTAGACATAATGAATGATGGATCTGTTTAGCCAAGCCAATTGAAACTTGTATTTCCCATCCTCCCAAAACTTATAGTTATGAATAAAACCAAAAAGTAAATTACCCTCTTTGATAATTATTTTCTTGGAAAGAGATTTAGGAAAAAAAACAAGGGAGATCAACCAAAAACTTTCCCTCAAACTAGATTAGGGGAACCACCAAATGCAAGCATTGTTAAATGAGAGACCCATTCATAAATAATCCCCTTTCTAGGTGAAGTGATTCTTAATAATATCCTAGGATTTCCATATACTTTGGACAACAAAGGTTCCTCCAATTTAAACTTTGTATGAAGTTAGTACAAGGGTCTAGAATTTCATCCCTTGCTAGTTGGATTTTCCAAGGGGTACCCAAGATTCAAAATATTGTATTGTAATATTATTTAACTCTACCAATATATTCATGGTATTTAATTACATACATTTACTAAGGGTGTTGGATGGTAAAGATATATGTGATAATTGTTTGGAAATTGTATTACACCCTAAGAGAAGGAATGTGTGGGAGAATCGTTGGTACACTTAATTTATCTAGGGTTTTCCCTTGGTGTTATTAATGGTAGCCACCATTAAATATGAAGGTCTCTTTTGACCCTCCTCACCTCCTAGTTGCAATATATTGGATACCATATAAATGATTTTAATTTTTAGTGGGGAATTGGCCTTGCTCATCCCCTTAGAATCTTTCAAGGAATTCATAATCAACAATTTTTGCAACAAATCCGCTATATTCTTAACATTTATTCCCTCAATACCCTCTTTGGTAAATATAGGTAGTATATACCCTATCCATCCTCGTGGATGCAAAAGGAATTGAACAAACATGTTTCTATATTAGTCATCATTTGATTTTTTAGTTCAATTGATATTCACCACAACTAAATGACCTGCATATAGGATCTTCGCCACCTAGAAGCCCATCCTTCAACAGGAGACCTAAATATACCTATGCATGAAGGGATTCTTCCTCATACAATTTAAACCAACCTTGGATAGGGACCTAAACCTCAACTTGATTTCCTAGTTTTGGGGACACACCATTCTATGCATGAAGCCTTGGATCCCAACATTTCATTCATTTAAGGACCCACTCCTTTCAACACCTATTTGGGTAAGGCTTCCCGAACCCCCCTATAATTATTGTTGGATTTTTGTTGTATCCTATGTAGGTAGGCATAGTCACATCTTGGAAAGGGTTCAAGCACCCAGGTCAAACCCATCATCTGGATAGGATGGCATGGGTGCTAGTGGGCCCCCGAGGAAATTATTTTGGTCTATTATATATTGTTTTAGCCAATGGTTTCAGTCCATTGTAGACTAATTTTCATTAAGGAATTAAGGTTATAATATAATCCAGTTTAACAGATTATGGTTTTGGATGTTGCAAAATACCTAAACATTTTATTGTGAATAATGAATTTAATACAATGAGATATAGAGATGTGTGGCTCTTAGTTAGGTTGGTTTTCACAATTAAGGGTTTCTCAAGAAAATATTGTGTATATTGTGTGAATGTTCCATTGTTATTCTTATGTTTTATATTCTATTAGTATTTCTTTTCTTGCACATGTTTATAAAACACTTCATCTAGTATTAGATTGAGGTTATTGGCTTTAGGGGGGTGCCTTTGTTTCTAGGATTAAGTTCATTCTATGAAGATAAAGGGTATCTTGGGTCTACAATAAGTGTGTTATTGAGTGGGATATTTGTATAGTGAATCTTGTGTAGAGAGAAATGGAAAGTGGTTCAAGAACATAAATAGAGAAGTTTAAAGACTAGAGTTTCAATTTATGGAAGCGAAAGATGAAGGATATTATTGTAGATAGAGAATAATGGGTTGTTTTGGATCCAACATGCCCACTTGAACCCCCTTCATTTGAATTCCAACTCATGTGACCCAATTGGGATGTGACTAAGTCTACTTGGAAAGGATATAACACATTTCCAACAAACCTACTCATGATTGCCCTCAATAATTTTGGCTTCATCTAAAGGAATAGATTCAACAAAGAGAAGTTGAAATTAATTCTCGTCACATAAACAAGTGTCCATGGAGAATTCATCGCAAGCCTCCTATAAATCACACTAGGTCCATGTATCATTGGTATACTCCCCTTTAATGGTACAATGATGCAAAATTATGCACATGTCTCAAAAATTCTTTTACATGGTTCCCTTTATTTTTTGAATGCTTCCATTCATGACATCTTATGGTTCCACTAAGTTTTTTTTCCTTGAGTTGAAATGGGTATAACTTATGTGATAATTATTAAATTGTTATGACACAAATATAGAAATTTCGTAGCCACTTTTCATCTAATGGAATTGGTCCAACAATAATTTGGTTCATAACCAAAGAGAAAATTGCACCTCAAGAATTTTCCAAAAGGATTCTGAGGCACAACTTGAGATAGTTGGAACTTCATTGATACTTCTTAAAATCACTATTACAACCTAAATTGGAAATTCCATGATTTTTTTTTATTCTGATGACACTAATATTATTGAAATTTGGTGAATAAGCTATGAGAAAAACCTTCCCTAAGAAAACATGTTCCCCCCCCAAAAAAAGAAATCTTCCCCTTGGCCTAGAAAATGCTATGATACCACTTGTTACGATACTTATCACATAAAATGATCACAAAATGTATATTCAAGAAATTATTGGAATGCCCATTTACTTCATTATATCATAAACTTTGAATGTATGGTAACACTATATAATAATCCTTCTATGGAAGGATAAGCTTCTATTCACTTGCCTCTTCAAGGAAAAAGCATTCAAATGAGAAATTATCCAATACAATGATATTTCTTGACATTTCCATAAGGATGAATCCATTGTTATTTGTATTTATTTAATACACTTGGAACCTTAACCACCAGTGACCCTTACATTAATGAATGATCCATATTACATTTATTACATGATAACTACCTAATGGGATTTATTTACTATAAATATCATAGTGGACCCAATCGATAATAAATTAAATAACAAACATATATATTCTATTATTAAATCTAATGGGTCTTTTGGTCCCATTACATCAATAAGGTGGATCCCCACAATTTTAGTTGAAACGGTAGAGTTGTCTCAAAAAGTTGATTTTGTGGATCCTCAAGTTTATGAAAAACTATGGTGAATTTTTGAGACTTTATTTGCATATCTATTGGTAAGAAAAAAAAGATAATTTCTCTATCTATAAATCTAGCTCCCCTTCTCTTTCCATTCCCAAGAGTAACACATCATCAATGAACAATAGTTGGGTGATTGGTATATATTTGGATACCTTGACTCCTTTTAGTTGTCCTCCTTCATTCAAACTACCAAGTAGTTTACTTAGGATTTTAGCCATCAATAGAAACAAAATAAGTGATAAAGGACATCCTTTCTTGATACCCCTTGGGGGTTTGAAGAATTTTTAATATTCCTTGTTTATCATAACTATAAAAGAAATAATAAACATCTCTCAATCCGATTTACCACTAAGATTTTGAATCCTATATGGGTCATGATTAGCCTCAAGTAGGTCCAAATCTAATCCCAAGGGGTTAGATTAATCAATTTTCGCTAATGTTATTGGGATTTTTTCTAGATTCATGCAAACATTTGCCTAATTCAAACCTCTCTATGTGAGTTTCCCTAGTTTATGCTAATGTGTTTACTAGGGATGCCATCCATGAATGCGGGGAAGAATCCCTTAGGTTTCCTTTACAATGATTACTTGGATATAAAAGTAGGTGTTGGAGATATTACACACTCACTTGTTTCTATGTTTTAGCTGAGAATATTCCCCTACAAAATACGGGGCTCCTAAAATTTAGCGTGCTTACKATAAAATAGGGAACATTATCACTACAGTGAGGACTTATGTTGAAACCTAGTTGACCTCAATTGAATAGTGAAAGCACAAACATGCATATATTTCCTATATTTTAGGGCATGGGGGAAAACTTCCTTTGTATGAATGTGTTATTMTTGGTCTCCACACTTGTCACTCAATTAAACTATTCCCTCTTATATAGTTAAYTGAGACTAGCTAGTAGTTGACTCCCATTATAGTGAGTTAGTGTCAATATCTCCTTTATATCACTCATATGGCACATTAAATCAACGATATTGATGCATTTCTTTTCTTGGATTATATATTATCATGTGTATTACTCATTCATTAAAGTTGTGATTAATATATTTACTCATTCTTTCACTCATTATTGTCTCTCTCTAGTCTCTCTCTCTATATATATTTTACCATTCTCTCTCTCTCTCTCTCTCTCTCTCTCTCTCTCTCTCTCTCTCTCTCTCTCTCTCTCTCTTGCAACTTTTATGTGATTTTCTCTAGCTAGGTTCTCTATGAATGGTTTTAGAGCTTTCACCCAAACTTCACATGGTATCAAATCCCATAGGTTTCTATAAGCAAGGCGCATAAGCATTTTTTTTGCAGGTTCAGGAAGAGATTCAATCAGGAAGGATGGAATCAACAAAGCTTATTCTTCTCACACCATACAATTATTTTGATTGGAAGCCAAAGATTTTGCATCAACTCAGGAATCGAGGCTTATACTAATTGACAATGGAAACAAAATCAGAGCATGATTCTCTAGAAGATAAAAAATGATTTTGTCAATAGACAATATATGGATTTAGGGTTTATTCACTTGTCTATTTATCTTGAAATTCAATATCATTTTGAATCACTCTCAACTTCAGACGAAGCATGGACCAAATTGGAGGTCCTATTTAGGAATAAAGAATATTGTGAAGATTGATTAAATTATGTCTGTATTCACAAACTTCAAGAGACTATAAGGAAGATTAGTATTAAATTTAAATGTAGGGAACTTTCTAGACAAACCCTAAAATTGTCTCTTGAATTTCATGAAGACAAACATAATTTAAATAATTGTTTCCAATATAGTTTCTAAATATATCTCACTATAGTTGGAGGTTTCTATCTCCTAAAACCTAAATTATCAACTCCATTATATTTTTTAATCCCTCAAATTGTATTTTGGGGTTTTCTTGAATGAGAAAATTGATGAAAAAGTATGGTGTTTACATCTCCTTCTCTTAAGACCAAGTATCATGACTCTTTTGTCTCCAATAATATTCATCCCATGTTATCAAAATGGACCTATCTTCTTTCAACATCCTTATTTCTCTTTAAATATCCCCAATTACCTTTCCTCCCTTGAGTTGACCATATAATGCTTCCAAGTTATACTCAATTTCCTTCATTATTGTTTTTCTTGGGAATTATGATTTCCAAACCACTCCTTTGTCAATCTCTTTATGTTATAGTAATTTTCCTAGATATTTTCCTTCATAGGGAAATCAATTGAATCCAATTAATAAGGCTCCCATTCTAGCCACCATCTCTCTATATTCCTCATCATTCACAAGAAACCATTGAATTTTAAAATGACAGGAGGATTCTTCACATCATATTACAACTAGAGAACTATATGAAAGTGGTCGTATATTCCTTTTACCCCGAGCCAGAATTATATAATCTTAAAGTAGTGAACAAGTCATTTGAAACCAATAAATTATATAATGTTTTTGTTGGATTCTCCTTTATTGATTGTTTATTCATCAATGTAGGATTTAACTTAATAGATTCCACATCAACTAATCCATTTTCCTTAAGAAGACGAGAAAAAAATACCACCTAGGTATCTAACCATTTCCCTTCTCTCCATATCTCACATATCTTAATTGCTAAATTCAAGGCCCTTTCACATGCCATCTCCAATGAAGGAACATATATATCATTAATCATTTTCAACTCATGTTCTTTACTATTATGTCTGAGGCCATAAAATTTGATAAAATTCACGTCCCTATTGATATCCTTAATCTCTAGAGTATGAATTATGGTTGATTCAAGAAAATTTGATTTTTAAGTCTACAAGATGAATTCGATCTAACTATTAGTTATGTCGATTTTCCTCTTATACTGGAAGATAAAAAAATCCCAACCCGATAATTACAATCCCTAAATAATTCCCACCATATCCTCATCCTTTAACATAGTTTTTCTTTTTTTTAAATAACATTTGACTATACTTTTTCATCTCTCTCTTGAGTTAGTTACCTTTGTTGGATTGCTGAGAAGGGGGGTGAGTCAGTAATAGAGAAATATAATCATTTTTAACCATATAATGCAAGTGCTATATCACTATAGCATTATCATCCAATAATTGTAGAGTAAATAAACAATGAGAAAATGAGCAATCATACACATACACAGTACACCAATGTTTTTACGTGGAAACCCAAAGCGGGAGAAAACCACGAAATGATTTTTATTATATGTCTTGAAGAATTACATTCATTGGAAGCACCAACTTCCTTTGTTTTCCATCTACAACTGGAAGGAGGCTCCAACCCCCTAGTTTTTCAGGCTACAACCCGAGGGAAGATCAAACTCCCCAATTCTCTAGATACAACTAGAAGGAGGTTACAACCCCCTAAGTTCTCTAGATACAACTAGAAGGAGGTTACAACCCCCTAAGTTCTCCAGCTACAAATGAAAGGTGGCTACATGTTGGCACAGGGGAAAACCTAGGGTTCAACGCTTCAACAATGCACCAACAAAACCCTAACTACCAGCCCTTTCGGCAACACCTGTGAAGTAGATGAAGTCTCACTTGAGGTAGAGGCAGGAGGGGTTGCAGGACTCAAGTGTCTACAACCTAGCTGGGACACAGATCTATGATCACAATACCTAACAGATCATTTATCCAATAACATTCATTAGTATTTATCCCCTTTATTCACATTGCAGGTTAAAACCCTAGTTACAGAACAACACAGTATTAATCAAGGTCTAAGCACATCTAACCATTCAACACATAACATCAAAGAAGATATAGCATTCATTCACATAATAAGCACTAAGCATTCATATATCTATCCGTCATGCATCAAGACTAATGCACTAAGAAAATATAAACATAACATTAGGAACACATTGCACAAAGCACATAAACACAGGATATATGTGGTTCACCCCAGTGCGGGGCTACGTCCACCAATTCTTCTTCTTCTTTATTAGCTTCTTCCAATTTTCTGACATGCATAGAGCCACAAATCCCACTCCACATAGGACATGAGATCTGTGTGCACCTCGCCAGATCCTCCTTCCCTGAGTTAGGTCATAACACAAAGACAAATATAGTTTGTGCACCAAGCTTCTTACAATCACTTACACTTAGCTCTGCAAGTATTAACACACAGTATGCACAAAGCCAATTACCACTATAATCACACAGATCAAACTCTTAGCAATTAGCACCTCTGGCCTACATATCTTGCACAAAGACCACTTAGATCTCTTGGGTCTACTTCATACATCACCTAGATACTTATTTATACATTAAAAAAGGGGACTAAACATGGGTAAACCCATGGGTTAACACCCCATAGTTGTTACATAAACCCTAAAATCCCATAAATCCCACAAAAGGGGGTGATATCCCACAATATCCTCTTATCCCAGGTGTTCCATCTTCGACCAACCCATCGAAGTCCCAAAAATGGTCAACCACGACCAAGGTTCTCCCAAAACTTGGTTGAGGGCCAACAAGCCCCCAACACTCACCTATGAGTCGTCTCGAGTCACTCTAATATTGGAAATTTTTCTTTGAATGCCTCGATCTTGGCTCAAGCTACCTCGACTTATTGCTTCACCAGAGCCCCTTGCTTGGAGAACTCCTGAATGACTTTCTCGGTGACAGACCCTTCCAAGCATTGTTCTACTGTGGTGACCAATTGTTCCAGCTGTGCACCTTGTCCCTCGATCTCCTCAAAAAATGTGGAGGCTTTTTCCTGTACCAGATGGAGTCTCTGGGTCACTTCCATGACTCTACTCTGAATGGCATGGACCTACTTCTTAACTACGCATTATTCCTGTGACCTTTTCATCTTCTCAACTGGTGAAAGTAGTTTCATCTACACTTTCACTGTCGATGCTTGCTGCTTCGCCTCCTGGAGTTGTGACTCCAATGTCCTTAGTTCTGGGTCTTCTACAAGGAGCTCATAGGTCTGTACACTTTGGTTACTTAGTGTCTTTCATTCTAATGTCAATGCCTTGATTCTTTCAACTACACTCCAGGCAGTTTCTTCCCTTTGATCTCGCACTTCCTATAGAGTTCTCGACACTGCTTGCAATTCTAGTTCTTCTACTCTTGCTTGGAGTTGTTGAATGGCCTCAATGAGCTTACCCACTTGGCTCCCAGTTGTCTCTTATTCCATCTATGCCAAGCCTGGCACAGAGCGAAGTGCTCTATTCACTGCTTCTTTAAATCCAATCTGCTCCATGATCAACTTATCTTTCTCTTTCTGGATCTGATCTATGTCTACTTCAAACTTTGCCCGAAGGTCATATTTCTCTTGTTGTGAAACCCAAAGTTTCTCTAGGGATTCCTCCTTTTCTTCCTTCAGGGCCTCTGCGGCCTACTCATTTTCCTCATGTACTCATCAAAGGTGAGCCTCTATATCATCTACTAATCTACGTAGTTGGGCAGGCTCATCCCCCAACTCTATACTTTCTTATGATGACAGAGCAGTAGATACTGTGTGGCTTGAATATCTCAGTTTCAAAATTTTCCTCGGTGCAACATTTGACAGGATAAATAGGCAACATTGTAACAGACTCCTCCAATGGGCAAGAATGCATCAATCAAAATGATTCCATCCATTATGGTGTGGTCCCAATGGTCCAATGGCGATATTTCCGACAATAACAAAGTTTATATTCATTCTAGAGCATCATTATAATGGTCGAGATGCCTCCAATGGTCATATTTCTTCGCCGTGGTGAAGTGCCAGTCTGCATTATTCTGCTATTCCGACCAAGGATGATTTTAAGGATGGAAATTTATTTTTAAATGTAGAAACCTTGGCGAATCTTACTAATCCTTCATATGTCAACTATAAATGTTTGGCGATAGTTTTGTAAAAATATTCAAATTTCTATGTATTTTATATAGTTTTTATAAATTTTTGGCTATTTTTAAGGTAAAATAATTTTATCCTATAGATTTTGGGCGAATGATTTTTAAAATAGCGAGTCTCATTTTTGGTAAAACCATGGAAAATTAGCCAATGAGCGAAATTTAGCCCCTAAAATCATCCATGATTCCGACGAGGTTCAAGTTCTACAAGCCTTCTTTCTGTGAAGTCTTCTCTGGAACCTCCTGCAATTTTTCTAGCTTTGTTTTCTTCTTACTAAGATTTCTTTCTTTCTTTCCTGTGATCTACGTCTCTGGATTCCTCTTTCCATTCTTGTTCTTATCTTCTCTTAGCATAGTAAATTCTCACTACTGAGGGTCTTTTATAGGTTTGAGGGCAATACTTCTTCTCTTACTATTTCTGGAGTAGGTTCTCTTCTCTTCTGCATGGATAAGTTGTTTAAGCCTTCTTGTGTTCTTTCAACTTTGACAGCCAAGTATCTGGCCCTCAGTTGCTTCGACTTGTCCTCCTATTCTTCTATTAAGTGTGTTATTCTCCTAGCCATGAAATCCCTTAATTCTTGCTTTTTATGTTCTATAGCTTCCTCTTCTTCTTTCCTTCGAATCCGATCTCTCTCAATCCAATATTTTCCTAACATAAGTGAAAAAGGAGTGTTATTCTTAGCAAACTTAATGACCTCAAATTCTTGTTATTTCGATGTTCCATGGGCTATCATAGGTATATGAGTAAGTCTTCCACATAGGATTATCAACTTTCCTTTAAACAGTCTTATCCTTCCCAATGAAGGAATCATAGTTGGCTTTCCCAAAATTTCCAAAGTGATTTCTAGCATAAGATTCACCTGTGTTTCCTCATACAGAACACAGTCTATGTCGAAGTCTCCTATTATTGTTTCTATGCACTGCTTCTCTTTTAAGATCTCTAGTAAACTAATGTCTTTGTGATCATTCAATGTTTCTTTCATTTGCAATAATATAGCCTCTAATTCTTTCTAGTTCTCTAGCATATTCTTAGTCTCTTGACCGTCTTCATGGTTTTCTTGTTTCATGTTCATATTCTTAACTTTAGCAATCATTCTAGGGAAATCCAAAACTTCATGTCTAGTATCTTTACAACAAAGGAAAATAGGACCTCTGTCAGGGCATTCCTTAGCAAGATGTACCAGACTTCTGTAGATATAACACAATGTCAATCGTCTCTTTCTCTTAAATGATCCCCAACCTTTTATGCACTGCGCACTAGGATCACAGTGTTGGACCTGCAAAAAAATCTTTCTAGGATCTTGCATCCACTTGTTAGTCCAAAAATTATTTCTATGCATAGGAATAACATATCTTTCATTAGCTATATCAGTTTTATTCATATCAAATCTTCTTTCTTCTTGTTGTGTCCTAGTTTTCAGATTAGGACAAAATCTATCAAACATACCTAAATCCATACTTTTGAAACAAAAATTCTTACTTATCTTACCTTTATCAGAGCACAAAGCTTTAATATCTTACCTATTTTATTCATATCTGACTCCCTTCTTAGCACAGAGCTTTGCAAGTCAAGTAGAATATTCCACACTACAACAACGGATCTACACATAGAGCTTTCTCTTTTCTTCAATTTCCACCAATCACAGTTTCAGGTCCCGACAACGAAACCATTTGTTGGCACAGGGGCAGACCTAGGGTTCAATGCTTCAATAGCGCACCAACAAAACCCTAAATAGCAGCCCTTTCAGAAACACCTTCAAAGCAGATGAAGTCTCACCCAAGGTAGAGGTAGGGGGGTCACAGGACTCAAGTGTCTACAACATAGCTGGGACACAGATCTGTGATCACAGTTCCTAACAGAGCACTTAGCCAATAACATTCATTAGTATTTAACCCCTTTATTCACATCTCAGGTTAAACCCCTAGCTATAGAACAACTAAGTATTAATCAAGGTCTAAGAACATCTAACCATTCATCACATAACATCAAAGTAGATCTAGCATTCATTCACATAATAAGAACTACGCATTCATATATCTATCTTCCATACATCAAGACTAATGCACTAAGAAAATATAAACATAGAATCGGGAACACATTACAAAGAACATCAACACAAGATATATGTGGTTCACCCCAGTGTGGGGCTACGTCCACCAACTCTTCTTATTCTTTATTAGCTTCTTCCAATCTGCTTACATGCACAAGGCCACAAATCCCACTCCACATAGGACAAGAGATATGTGCACACCTCACTAGATCCTCCTTCCCTGAGTTAGGTCACATCACAAATCCAAATACAGTCTGCGCACCAAGCCTCTTACAATCACTTGCACTTAGATCTTCAAGTCTTAACACACAATATGCACACATCCAATTACCACTATAATCACACAGATCAGACTCTTAGCACTTAGCACCTATGTCCTACATATCTTGCACAAAGCCCACTTATATCTCTTAGTTCTACTTCATACATCACTTAGATACTTATTTATACATTACAAACAACACCTAAACATGGGTAAACCATGTTGGAAGATTGGTTGTTGTCATTGATGTCAACCCTAGTCATGGGTTTTGGACCGCAAGATTGATAAAGGTATTTGGACATGAAGGATAATGCACATGCATATAAAACACCCATGAATGGATAGTATACATCATGTTGTTTCCGGTGGTATGTGGCACATCACGTGGATCCTCATGGTTGAGGAGAAATGAATTTTTGAAGATGACAAAGTGAATTGAAGAAGGAAGTACATGTAGGCCCTGAAGATAATTAAAGAAAAGAATTACAAAATAAGAAAGTGTTGGGTCGGCCCTAATGTTAAAAGGAAGTAACATAAATGGTATAAATAAACATCATTATACATTCATTTTATACAAGTCGAATTTCAGAGGAAATAAGAAGTAAAGAAGGCCGGATTTCAAGGGAGGATGAAGTCTTTTGGTGATGTGCTCTAAGGTATGTTATTTTCAGGTCATCTTACCATTTTTGCTATAACTTTTTTTTATAAAATGATTAAGATGGTGAAATCGATACGGTATTGATAAGACATATCAAGGTACCTCTGGTAAAAATTTCAGCTCTTTATTCTATATAATTATGGAGATACACTATGTGAAAGATAGGGTTTGTGACCAGTCCTGAAGCTAGTCAATAAATAGGTGTTTCGGGTAAACCAGTCATAACTTTTTCATCGAGAATCCAAATGAAGTGGGAAAAATTTCATTGGAAATATTATGGACTGTAGTTTATTGTGTGCGAGTTTCAGAATCGCATGTTAAATGTTGAACGAGGGGCTTGTTGTACAAGTTGGGTCTTCTGAATAGACCAGAATTGAATAAAGTCTACCATTCTTTCTATAACCTCTTTTTGGGGAGGATTCAAGGAGTGAAAATTGGAGGAGTTTCAGAGAATACATTGAGTAATATTATCTATAGGATCAGAGTACTCCAAGAATTGAAGAATTGCATAAATTGAATAAGTCTCAGGAAGCATTATCAGGTTCTATGTGATGATTGGTTGATGGTGATGATTTAATATAAAGTTTTATTATCTCTCATATATTCTTGGGATCCCTTTACATTTGGAAGTTGTAGCTACCTTTGGAATTCATTACTTCCCTTGAACAAAAACTATTGATTATTTCTCATATATTGTGCATGGTGTATTGTGGTGTATTGGTGTAACTCTTATACTATTGGTCATTTCTCATTGGACATAATTGAATGGTTTAAGTATAAGTTGAAAAATGTTTTTAAATTGTACTTGATACTGATTCACCCCCCTCTCAATATCAACAGATGTGCCCCAAGTGGCTAATCACTAGTGGGTGTATGATATCCCTTGCTATATTGTTCAAGAGTCAGGCCTACCTATAACCCTAATTGTAATGTAAAGGGTACAGATCGACCCCACCTTAATCTAATTGATCATTAATGTAAAATTTAATTAATCTGGTTATTATTAATTATATTGTGAATTAGAGAGGTCAGCGCTGTTGTGCCAATATACACTTTTGTTGACAGGTCAAGTCTAGTATAAGTAAAGGTATATTCCCCATTGTGGAATCATATCTTTTGTGTGAGTTTGGAAATTTCAGCAAGTACATCTTCTTGGGAAAAGTGCGCACCTCTCTTGGGCACTAGTCTTCTAGGGTTTGCAAGCACCCTATTGTGTGATAGGTTTTCTTGGTGGTGAAGGTCTTTCTCTTGAATAATATAAAAAAGGATTTGGCTAGGTTTTCTTCCCTTTTTGAGAAGGGTTTCCCAGGATACTTCTTGTCTTCTTGTGCATGGTGTTTCTTCTTGTGATCTTGGTTGTTGCAACACAATTGTTTATGGTTTCAGTTAAATGCTAAAAATTAATTAACTTCATTCTTAAACCTTGTTTATTGAAAAACAAACATGGTTTCAGAGCATAGGTCTTGAAGAACCCATTGCATAAAAAAATTGCAACCATCCTCTCTCTTCTGCAGAAACCGTACGACCCTCCTAGGGTTCCCAGAAAATCCACATGGCCTACCCTTTTGGGAGTTTTCAGCACTTGGCACTTGGACGTTGGGGCTAAAAATGGCATACGTGTGTACGAACTCCTTCAACACACCTCCAACAAGTCTGAAACTGCAATTTCGAGCATTTTGAATTTTTGGCCCTACGATTTCTAGGGTTTTACTAATTTCTGCAGAAAATTTCAAAATTGGGTTTCTGCAACTCCTTGAAGGAGCTATTCAGCTTACCAAGGCTGTCATATCCTTCAAATTCTCATATTTGGCAATCATAATTCCAAAAAAAACTAAAAGTGCTAGACTAGCCTAGTTGACAAGGGTTTGTGAAGAATCCGAAATTAAAATGAGCAAAATCATGATGGGAGGCAAGCTTGATGGTTCAAGCAAACTCAATTCTAGGAAGACAAGACCTCAAGGAGATGAATACATCAACATCTCATCAATCTCAGGTATGGTCCCTACCAATGATAATACTTGGTTAATTGATAGTGGTGCCTCCAGGCACATGACCAGTCTTAGAGATCACCTAACACGTTTTGTTGAGAAAGAGACACATCTACATGTTGTCCTTGGAGATGATGCCAGATATAATGTGAGAGGAGTTGAAACTTCTACCATCCAAATAGATTCAGATATGAAGATTAAATTAAAAGAATTACTATATGTACCTGGAATGAAGAGGAACATTGTCTCTATTTATTACTTGCAAGACAAAGGCTACAAGATTACCTTCTCAAAAGGAAGAGTTCTTGCATGGCACAAAGACTCTCATATCAATTCTTCCAAGGTAATTGGTGTCCGAGAAAACAACTTGTACAGATTAACCATCAAACCAGTCCAGGCCCTGCTACATGACACCATCAACTTGAGTGAGCTATGGCATATAATACATTCTCTCATTCATTATAGATATCTCCCATCTCTAGGGAAAATGGTAGCAGGTCTACCATAAATAAATATTCAACATAAAGGTGTTTGAAAAGTTTGTGCTCTTGGAAAAAATGTTAAAGGATCCTTCTCAAGCAGTGACAATAGATCCAAGGAAATCTTGGACATGATACATTCAGATGTGTGTGGGCCAATGACTGTTGCATCTCTGAATGGGTACTTATACTATGTACTCTTCATAGATGATCACTCCTGGAAAACTTGGATTTACTTTCTAAAGAACAAGGATGGAGTCCTTGCAAAATTTCAAGATTTCAAAGCTCAAGTTGAGAACCAGATTGAAATAAAAATCAAAGTATTAAGATCATATAATGGAGGAGAATACACCGCTAAAGAATTCAACAATTTTTGTATTGAAGCAAGGATCAACAGGGAGTTCATAGTTCCTTACAACCCTAAACAAAATGGGGTTGTTGAAAGGAAAAACATAACTATCATTGAGACAACCAAAGCAATGATACATGATCAAAGTCTACCTATGACTCTATGGGTAGAAGCATGTATGACAACAGTGTATGTTCAAAATAGAAGTCCTCATTAGATCCTGAAGAACATTACTCTAGAGGAAGCCTTCACCGGAGTGAATCCTGAGATTGGACACTTCAAAATATTTGTATGTCCAGTATATTTTCATGTACCCAAAGAGAAGAGATCCAAGCTAGAACCTTCAGGGAGAAAGGGCACATTTGTAGGATACAATGAATCCTCAAAATCATTTCAAATATACATTATTGGTCAAAGACAAATTGAAACAAGTAGATATGTTACCTTTGAAGAAGAAGTAGCCTTCCAAAGATCTAGAGAATATCATATGCAAACTGGTAGTGAGACAATACCTTCTCCCCCTTTATGATTTTAGAGGGAGATAGACATTATTCCAGTTGATCTAGTAGCTCTAGTTGATCCAGTTGTTCTAGCCGATCCAGTTTCTCCAAGTGACATACCCATAGATATTACAGTTGGACATAAAAGGCCTAATTGGGCCCGAGAAACTCTACAAGAAGAAGAGGGGCATAAATCCCCTCAAGGAACAACCAGAGAGAGAAAGAGACCAAAGATATTCTCAAGCTACCTTTCAGCCATGACCCACATCATTGACTCAGAGCCATATTGTCATGGAGAAGATTCGGGTGAAAAAGTATGGCAAGATTCCATGATTGAAGAATACCAATCTATATTGAAAATGATGTATGGGATATTGTTCCAAGACCATAGGGAAAGTCTGTAGTGACTTCCAAATGGATTTATAAAAGCAGGCATGCAGCTAATGGAAGCATCGAAAAATACAAAGAAAGATTTGTGGCCAGAGGATTCTCACAAGTAGAGGGAGTTGACTATGACGAGACTTTTTCTCCAGTAGCCCGATATAACTCCATCCGTTCTATCATTGCACTAGCTACTTCCATGGGTTGGAAGCTACACCAGATGGATGTAAATACAACCTTTCTCAATGGTGAAATTGAGTAAGAAGTTTATATCAAGCAGCCAGAAGGATACGTTGTACACAATGAAAGATCTCATGTATGCAAGTTAAAGAAATCCCTATATGGTCTAAAAAAAGCACCACGTGATTGGTATAAGAAAATGGATGGATTTCTGATGAGCTTGGGATTCAACAAAAGTGTTGTTGGTCCAAACTTATATTATCACATTGATGGAAATGAGTGTTTGATTTTGGTCCTATATGTGGAAGACATTTTCCTCACCGGTCAGAGAGATTCATTATTGAATGTAAACGAGCATTGATTTCTAAATTTGAAATGAAGGAATTGGTGTTGATGCACTACTTCTTGGGACTAGAAGTATGGAAGATGACAAATGAGATTTTCCTGATTCAAGGAAAATGTACTGTGTAGATATTGAAAAAGTTCGGCATGAAAAAATGCAAATACATGCCCACTCCAATGGTAATGGATTTGAAGAAGATGAGTGATACTGATTCAGGAGAGGTAGATCCACACTTATACTGACAATTGATTGGATCAATGATGTATCTGGTGAACAACAGACCAGACATTTTCTATGTAGTGAATGTGCTTAGCCATTTTATGAGCCAACTGAGATAGACACATTGGATAGTTGCAAAACATGTATTGAGATACTTATGAGGCAAAGTTGGTTATGGTATAAGATATGCCTCCAGTGTAGACTTGAGCCTTCAAGGATATGATAATGCAGATTGGGAAGGAATCACAATGGATAGAAAAAGCACCTCAATTGTTGCTTCACTTCAGGGTCTGCCATGGTTTCCTAGTGTAGCAGAAAATAGAGCTCTATGGCATTGAGAACCACAGAGGCAGAGTACATTGCATTGAGTGTAGCATTCTGCGAAGTAGTGTGGCTTCACAAACTTCTGACTAGCTTGTTCAATCATGAGATGGATCCTACTACTATTCATTTTGATAACCAGAGCTGTGTAAATCTCTCTGAGAACCCTATGTTTCATGACAGATCAAAATGCATCGAGATAAAGTATCACTATATCAGAGACATGGTGTAGAGGAAGACAATACACGTGAAATATCTTCCTACTCATGAATAGATCACAAATATCTTCACCAAACCACTTGCCAAGAAAAAGTTCGAGTATTTATGTGAGAGACTTGGCATGGTGGAAAATGTCTCCCTAGCTCAGAGGGAGGGTTGATGATTATAGCTGTGTGAGACATTCTCTAGGATAAAAACCTGAGAGAGAGCCCTTGATAGGGGTGTGTGGTTCCTATTTGAGACAGATATGGAACGTAGAGATGGCCTCCTCCTTATAGAGAATTGAGAAGAACTCCAAATTATTCTCATGTGTAACATAGTGAGAAAGGATATCTGCAGAGTTGGACATGCTTGTGGTTGAGCACAAGGTGAACATGTGAATTCCCATAGAGTTGGTTGCATCGTCATGAGACATAGATGAAGATGACGTATTATCCTCCTCTAAGAAAAGAGTTGAGATGATGAAATCCATATGACTCTCCTGTGTAATGCAGTGGGAAAGAAGATCTGTTGAGTGGACGAGCACAGGTGAACATGATCATAGTGGCTGAGCACTAGTGATAGTGGTTCTCCTGTGTAATGCAGTGATATAGAGATATGGACATCCCTATCGATGTGCCCCTAGTGGCTGAGCACTAGTGGGTGTATGAGATCCCTTGCTATATTGTTCAAGAGTCAGACCTTCCTGTAACC
>JASDQU010244850.1:0-34718 GCA_032191745.1 Picea mariana
AAGTAGGATTGTCTGGAGGCTTATTTGGTGTAGAAGTTCCCTTTTTTGGTGGCATGTTGGCCAAGTATCACTTTAAACCTTGATTTTGAGGTGGTTCTGCTAGATAATCTTCCTTTTATTATATCTCCCAAATTTCGGCCCTTCTGAGTATGAAATTTTATTTTTTGTAGGTCTCTGATATTTCTTCTCTTCAATTCCATAGGTCTGATAAAAATTGGATGTGCCAAGTGGAATTTGCGGTAACTTCCTTGCAACTTGTATAGCATGCCCGACACAAAATAATTGATATAAAATTTTGAAACTCATACCATAACTACTACGAGATGTCCACTATCCAATGCAACTGGTTTCACTCACTTTAGATACTATAGGAATAATTTATGAATGTTTTACTTGGAACACTTGCTTGAGAGTAGTCAATAGGACTAGTCACTTACCCTTTCTTCCACAGGGTGTATCTACAAATTTAAGATGAACCAGAAGATGAAATTTCTACCACCGATACCTTACTAATTTATGAGAATATCCTCTACATTTGAGGGTTTGAAACATTACAAAAAACATTTTATAGCAATAATTCCACAATGACTCAATTCATGATGATTCCAAAACCCTATATTACAAAGGCTATATCTCTGAAAGTGTAAGGCCCCAGGAGCTGAAATTTTAACCCAACGTACATTGATCCATATAATAAATATCCTCCAAGCCATTCCTTCTGAATAGTTGTAGAAAACAAGTTATAGAAAAAATTCCACGGTGTCTCAGATGTAGCAGTGAAACCCCAAGACCTTGAGCTCTGATACCATATGTTAAGAACCAAATATCAATATAACATAGAAAAACCTTAGAATAAGTACTCAATGCCTTAAAAAGGAGAGAATTCCAGATAATAATCCTCTTTGAGGGGGAAACCTTCTTTTACCCCACATAAATGTTCAAGTACAAGATGATTCCAAATGAAAATGTCTTCTTGGTATATATAGGAGACTAGAAGGTATAATTACAACTAATGGAATAAATCCGACATAAATAAAATAGCATTAATAATGGAATATGCCCCAATTAAGGGGTAATGAGTCAATATTAGGGCTTAACAACCTCCTTTCTTGAAGTAGAGAAAACCAGAGACCCAGTTCCTGTGGGAGGAGTAGAGTAACCTTTGTCCCTGACTATTGTGGAGAAAAGAGAAAGAATATATCTCATAGCATCATGGTATAGCTTGGGGATGGCCGATGGTAAATCCGTCAGGAATGACTGTACCTATGGTTGGGAGGAAAGGGGCACCCCTTTCAGTAGTTACTCCATATTTTCCAATTATGATAAGTATTTTCATACTCTACATAATATATTGGATGTGATAATGAAAGTTTTGTGTTTATAATTAAGTCTTTTAGTATGAAAATTGTTATTAGAAATGATCCTTGTTTTTTGTATACCGTTATATCTATATGATCTTTGATTTATCTTAGTTTCATTGTTAGGGGGTCATGGTATATGAGTCTATAGGAGAGTCGGGGGTAGGAATAACTGAAATGACTAAGTCTTGTTGATTCTTTGAATCTGCCTTAGCGGGAATGTCAAGTTCCTCTCTATGGGAGAAGAGAGATTCCCTTCAAACCAACCACCCATATGACTGGGGGCTCATTCCCATGTCCTTAACTGAATTCCTACTAAAGTATTAGCGGTTAGCCCCTATAATTTCCAAAGTATCCATGTGACCAGGGTCTCAGAACCCTGCGCTAGTTCAAAAGGGGATAGCTCTTTCAGGACTTCGAGACTAGTGAATCCATGATCCTTGAAAACACCCGAAGGCTAAAGTTGCAAATCGACGAGGGTCATCGATCAAGGGATTCAATTTGGATCTCTTTCATCCATTAGATTAGATGTAGTAAGGGATGCATTAAGAGCTTTGGTGAAGTGCTACTTCAAGAGATTATGAGTGATCTAGCGTCAAAACTCCCAAAGGCCAGAGTGATGGAGTAAATTTTGACCATTGCAAAGGGAAGGACATGTGCCCATAGATCAATGATCATCTAGGAGTTTGAGTAATTGGGTGATATAGGGACATGTGAATTTCCCCCAGAGATTTGTAAGCTGGAGTAAACCTTGGTCGTAGATGCTAGGTGTATGTGGAGATAGATCGAGCATGGTGTGGAAGAAAATCCGAGAGATACATGCCGAACTCCCGAATGCCAAAATGCCTAAGTGATGAGGGCCATTGGATGAATGGGTACATCAAAATAAATCTGTGGTCTAGAGCCTTCATACTCCGAAGTATGTTTTCCAAGGGCTTTCAAGGTGTGAAAATTTATGAAGTCATGAACATAAAAATAAATCTTGGCCATTGATAGGGAGAGGATGTGTGGTGCCATATTTGAAAGTATAGGGACTTATCCCTTCTGGGTATTTTTGTCTAGAGTATTTGGCAAACCCCGAAGCTCGGAGCCATGAAGTACTGAGGAACATGGATCTATAGATCTACGTGGATAAATATCAATTGTGTGATAGGGGTTATGTGGCCCACTAACGTCATCTTAGGTGACGTGGACCCACAACCAAGGTGCCATGTGTCACCCAGATTTGGTTGATTCACCCATCCCTTGTGCCTATTGTAGCATGACATGTGTCACCCCCTAAGGAGGACAAGTGTCACCCCTCGATCCTCACTGTGTGTCAATTTTTGGCTGGTTCTTTCCCAACCAACGTGGTTGGTGACGTATACAGGACTCTAGGAGTTTGGATAACTTTGAGAGTTCAAGGATTTTGGGGATGTGTTATAATTTATGAACGTCCAACATAAAATGTCGAACACCAAATGCCGAAGGTCCAAGGCCACATGGTGAAATTTCAGAAGTTTGGGAGTTTGGGCATAGTATGGTAAAAAGGAATGTTCAATAGAGATCTCCAACCGCTGAAAATTTGAACACATGGGACGAAGACCGTCGAACATTGATCGTTGAAGGGATAAGCCATGAAGCGATATTTAGGGACTTCAGGGGTTAGGAAAAAGGAGTGTTCTGCGCCAAATACCAAAGCCCCATTTTAACCATATATCTCATCGGAGGATGTGGATTGTTGATCCCCTCCTCTTTTTCGTCAATCTGATAATTTTACAACACTTTTGGAACTCTCGAAGTCCAAAAACTTTAGAAGTGCTGAAACCTTTACTAACGTAGGTTCTTAGCTCCCGGTTTTCAGCCCGATTTCACGAGGAATCCCCCGCTAGTTGATTCAAGTGCACTGGGAGAGATGTAAATTTTGGGGATGTTGATTAAGACATTTTTTATTATGTAAGGGACCGAAAAATGAACCAAGGAAAATGAAAACTTGATGCCCCATCCCTAGAAGGGTGCTTTAAGGGGTTGGGTATGTTACACCAAAATAGACCTGCAAGGGGTTAAGAATACAATGCAAAAACATACACAATCTTTAGTAATCACTTAAAATCCTAAGTATATATTTAAATTCTCAAATTAGAAAGAACATGTAGACATAGGGTTTTGGGGCAAAGATAATATCTTTTATTCAAATTCAAGATTAAAGGTTACAACCTTTGCTTGCTAACGTCGCTCTACAAACTAAATCCAGGCTCCTTTGTCATGGCTCCAAGTGCATCAATCCCACATAGAATTCTCACAACCAACATTCCATCAAGGGAATAAAAAAGGGTTTCATAGGGAGAATGGTTGGAGGGAAAATTTGAGGCTTAAACTCAGAGAAAGATGCAAATCTTGGGTAATGAGAGGGAAAGGATTTTGGCAGAGTTTTCTTATTCTCTTGTTCATATATCCAAATGACTCCCCAATACCTCTTTTTATATGAGAAAAATATGTTTATTCGGATTGGGGACAGGCTACAAGGCATAATATGGTTAGGAAACCCTCCATAGCTCGTAAACTCTGTTGAAATACATGCAATTTTATATTTTTTGCAACCTTTAGAGGTAAACATGGGATAACTATCATGCAACAAGCATATATATGTGGGATAACTAGCATGAAACTCACTTTTGTACATGGGCTATTAGTGCAGAAGGGCATGTACATTATCCAAAAAATGGTTTTATAGAAGTGGGCCAAGGAGGCCACCTAGGGGAACGCCCACCTAGGGCGCACAAGTCAGTCACCTAGGCGCAACACTTATTTACCTTTTGATGAGTAATTAAATATATATAAAATAAATGGTTCCCTTGGTATATAAGGTGAACCAAGACTAAAATAAAGCATTCTTACCTTTTCTTCTAAAGCTATGTGTCTTGGTTGTTTTCTTTTATGAGTTTGCATTTTACATTAACGACAATTTTGTTTTTAGGTTTTCTAAAGAATAACCAGTGTGACTTCCTTCATGGATGCCTCCTGGTGACTCCATTTTCCATGCTTCCACCTCTAAGAGAAATCTTATCTCATTATCTAGCCACTCTCTCAGGGAGAAAATCATTTCCTTTGAGTTTTCTGAGGTAGAAGGGAGGACGCACCAACTGGGGTTTGCGCCCTTGCTGGTTTCTTTTTTGTGGGAATGAAGTGAATGCACCCTCTTCCATGGATTCACTAGGATTCTCCCACTAATACCCATAGGTCACTCTAATATCGCCAACACCTCTTGGCCACTCTTGGGTCACCCTGGTCTGGATCTCCATTTGCTTGGTCACCTAAACTAATGGTGCACCCCTGTTCAGATTTGCGCCCCTGAGGAGAGTTTTAGTCAGAAGCTGAGATATGTCTTCAATGGTCACCTTATCTTATAGATTTCCTTATTAGGTAGATCAATTGGTATCAAAGCCTCAATATCCATGGAAAACCTTCCAATCTTTAATATTGAGCAAATTTTTTTTTTTTTTTTTTTGGTTTTTATGAAATAATCCAGAGTTTGCCCATTCTAGGGTTTCCATTTTATGCAAGAAGATCCACAGATCTCATAAGCCCCAAGGGCATCCACATCTCCATTTCCATAGAGAGGAGCTCCACAGATATAAAACAATACATATCTCTCCCTCTAGACCAGTTCAAGCTCTGTTGCCTCAAGGTTTTGATTCCTCTGTTCTGAAAAGAGAGTACTTTGTTCAACATTGCAACCTAGGGGCACATTTTCTCTTCAAATGGCCTCACAATGCCTCCACGCAAATATCCTTTGGCAGTCGAATCAGAGTCCAACACATCAAATCCTGTCCAAGATCTTGCCTCCATCCTCAATGAGCTTCTCAGAATGAAACAACAAAACAATCCAGATCCATTCTGGTTGGAAATTTGAATCCAACTACCCAGGTTTATTGGGCAAACGAATGGTGAAATGGTGGATTCTTGGATTCGTAGCCTATCCACCTATTTCAATACATGTCCAGGCCTTACCAAGGAAAGAAAACTCCAGATTGTTGCCTTGCAATTAGAAGGACTGGGACAAACTTGGTGGGATACAAAGCAAGAGAAGACCACATTTGTGATAGATATTGGGGATGCTCCAGAATCCTCTACTTTGCAACCCATCACAACCTGGGCTTGAATTTCCGAAGCTTTGAGAAATCACTTCTACCCACCTAGGTATGTGCAATCCTTATGGATCAAATGGCACCAACTTCGACAACTCCCTTCAAAAGGAGTGCAAGGATACATAGACTTTTTCTGCAAGATGTGCCTCTTACTTCATGTTCCATATCCAGAAGAGGTACTCATATTAAAATTTGTGGCTGGTTTATTAATTCAATTCCATTGAGAAGTAGAGCTATTTAAAAATCCAACTTTAGATAAAACATTTCAGATATCTTTGGCTATAGAAAGGAAAGTCACTCCTAGAGGTCGTATTCCTTAGTCCATCCCTTACACCAACCCCCCCACCTCTCAACCATCAAGCTCCCATCCCTCATCCCACTTTCCACCTCCTCAAACTCAAAACCCCACACCCAATACAACTACAAGGATACCCTGGTGCTCATTCCACAAAACTACTTCACACAATTCATTAGATTGTCGAATCCTCCAAAATATAAAAACCAACAAAACTCTACTCACTGAGATTATTGTGCCTTCCCAAGTAGAATATATCGAAGAAGTTCCACTAGAAAATCCCACAGAAGTAGATCCCTCATTGATTCTAATGACCCAGGAAGATTTGAACGCATCCACCCAACCCCTCTTCACCCATAACTGCCAAATCAAAAACACCTTGGCTTTACTGATTATGGACAATGGAAGCCATAAAAATTTGGTGTCTCATTCCCTTGTCAACCACCTTAATATTGTCACCACTTCACATCCACAACCCTATCAACTCGGATGGGTCCAAAAGGATGGCCCTCACCTACTGGTTTCCAAGCATTGTCTGGTCACTTTCACCATAGGCCAATTCAAAGATACTGTCCTCTGTGATGTCTCCCCCTTGGATTGTGTGGATTTGTTTCTCAGTATCCCATACCAAACCCAAATAAATGCTATATATCTAGACAAATCCCACCAGTGCAAAATTACCAAAGAAGGATACACTTATATCTTAACTACAACAAAACCCAAACCCCCTTCTACCAAATAACAAATCCCACATGTACACTTAAACCATTGTGTCTCTCTCTGTTTGGTGCACCCAATAACATGAAACAATACAATGAACCTTGCTCTTGAAACTATGACTCCCCTCCTCCATGATTTTGCAGAGGTATTTCAACCTCCATAGGGACTTTCCCCCTCCCTCCACATTGACCATTCCATTCATCTCATCCCCGGATATGCCTTACCTAACGCCCCTACTTACCGGTTGGCCCCAACAAAAACATAGGAAATGGAAAGACAACTGACCGACCTCATCAATTTTTTCCACATCCAACCTTCATCTTCTCCCCGTGCTTCTACTGCCTTTGTCATCCCTAAACAAGATACCTCAAAAATGCACCTTGTCACTGATTACCGAGCCTTGAACAAAGCCACAATAAAAAACTGTTACCCCCTTCCCCGGATTGAGGAACTACTCGACACCCTCCAAGGAGTTAAGTGGTTTACTAAATTGGATTTGACAGCTGGCTACCATCAAGTCTGAATGAACCCAGATGATGTTTGGAAAACAACGTTCAAGACCAAATTTGGTCTTTTTGAGTGGAAATTCATGCCTTTTGGTCTCACCAATGCCCCATCCAATTTCATGAGGCTCATCAATGACATCTTCAAAGAACATTTAGGTCAATTTGTGGTCATCTACTTAGATGACATTCTCATCTTTAGTCGGACATGGGACACTCACATGAAACATGTTCGACAAGTTATCCAAATTCTCCAAGAACACAAGTTGTAATTCAAAGAGAAGAAATCATATTTTGGTCAAACTTCAGTCCCCTATCTTGTATTTGTGGTTAGATCGGAGGGTATTCAACCAAATCCAGATCACATCCAAGCATTGAAACAATGGCCTCTACCTTCTTCAGCTAATGAGTTGAAAATCTTTTTGGGTGGCATCAATTTCTATCGTAAGTTCATTCCCTCTTTTTAAAATCTTGCTCAACCTTTGCATCAACTCTCAAATACTTCTTCTACATTCATCTGGACCAAAGAAGAAACTACTGACTTTGCTCAGCTCAAAGATGCCCTTTGCTCATCCCTTGTTTTACATATGCAAGACCTATCCCAACCCTTCGAGATTGAGTCTGACGCCTCACAATATGCTACTGGTGTCATACTTAAATGGGGAGGACACCCCATTTCTTACCACTCTGAAACCCTATCGGAGGCAATGAAAAATTATAGTACCTATGACAAGGAATTTTATAGTCATGTGTAAGCACTCAAACAATGGAGGCATTATTTGTTGGGTAAAGAAACCGTTCTGCATACCAACCACCACCCTTTGATTTTCATCAACTCTCAATCGAAGATTCAGGAACAAAGGCACCTTAAATGGGACTCCTACATTCAACAATTTCACTTAGTCATCAGATACAAGAAAGACACTTCTAATAAAATGGCTGATTTGCTAAGTCAACCTCCCATTCCAGTTCTTTCCATTCTAGAAGTACATTGTGCTACTTATGACACATGGAAATATCAATATGCTACTGACACCAAATTTTTAGAGATTTGGGAAGCTTTGCAAAGCCCCACAGTGATTAATGAGACCCCCTTCCTAGACTACACTATTCGAGATGGGTGGCTATATAAGTTGAATTTGTTATGCGTTCCACACTCAGAAGACTGCCTCTTGCTCATCAGGGAAGCACATGATTTAGCCTCTGGGGGGCACTTCGAGACCATAAAGACCACCCAACATCTACAACGCCATTCTCATTGGCCTTCCATGCAGCTTCAAGTTGAAAAATTTATCAGAGCTTGTGCCTTATGCTCACAATCCAAGCCATCCAACCGGAAGCATGGGTTGTATCAACCACTGTCGCTTCCTTCTTAGCCTTGGGAGTCAATCTCAATGGACTTCCTAAGTGGAATTCCAACAACCCAAAACAAACATGATGCAATCTAGGTAGTGGTATGCCACTTCAGCAAAATGACACTTTTTATCCCATGCACAAAGACTACTACAACAGTGCAAACAACGGAACTCTATTTTTGTCATGTCTGGCCCCATTTTGGCCTCCCAAGAAATATCATCTCAAACCGATATTCTCGCTTCCTCGGTACATTTTGGAAGACCATATGGGCGTTATTGGGGTGCCACCTCAAGTTTTATACTGCATTCCATCCTCAAATGGATGGCCAAATAGAGGTTGTCAATAGAGTCTTGGTGTATGCTCTCCGAACACACTTTGGGCACAACAAACAATGGGACAATTACTTACACATTCTCCAGCATAGCTACAACAAGGAAACACATTCTTCTACAAGATTTTTATCTTTTGAAGTCTGTTTGGGCTTCCAACCAACATCTCCAAACGAGCTTCCACTCACTTGGGCTCCTCAAGGTACCTTCCATCAACAATAGGAACAAGTGTCAATTCAAAAATTTCTCCAAAAAATTGCACAATGCCATAGTGCAGTCACATCAGCACTTAAAGCAACCCAAGATCATGCCAAGCAGCTCCATGAAAAACAAAGAACCTTCATGGCCTTTCAAGCAGGGGATCAAGTCTAGTTACACTTGGATAAGAAGCACTTCAAAGGCCACCATCACAAGCTTCTGCCAATCAGATATGGTCTTTATACAATACTCGACAAGATCAGAGAAAATGCATATAGGTTGGATCTGCCACCACAATTGGGAATCCACAATGTCATTAATGTAAATCACTTAAATTTGTTTGAGACTTCCCTCTTGGAAGAACCAGTCACCATCACTCATCTAGTGGACAAAATTCTTGATTTCCAACTCCCATTGGCCAAAGACACTATACTGGACACTTGAAGTCGCTCTACACGACACCAGACTTACACTTCATATCTAGTAGCCCGCCAAGGCCAAACTCCAACTCAGGAAAAGTGGATCGCAACTGATGTATTTTACATCAATTTTCCACATCTTCTCATGGAATCCAGGACACTTCCATATCTAAACAGGGAGGAATTGGGCAAACGAGGCCACCTAGGGGAACGCCCACCTAGGGCACACAAGTCAATCACCTAGGCACAACACTTATTTACCTTTTGATGAGTAATTAAATATATGTAAAATAAATGGTTCCCTTGGTATATAAGGTGAACCGGGACTAAAATAAAGCATTATTACCTTTTCTTCTAAATCTATGTGTCTTGTTTGTTTTCTTTTCTAAGTTTTCATTTTACATTCATGACAATTTCGTTTTTAGGTTTTCTGAAGAATAACCAATGCCCATTCCTTCATGGATACCTCTTGGTAAATCTGTTTTCCATACTTCCACCTCTGAGAGCAATCTTATCTCATTATGTAGCCACTCTCTCAGGGAGAAAATCATTTCCTTCGAGTTTTCTGAGGCAGAAGGGAGGGCGCACCAACTGGGGTTTGCACCCTTGCTAGTTTCTTCTTTGTGGGAATGAAGTGAGTATGCCCTCTTCCATGGATGCACCGGGCTTCTCCCACTAATCCCCGTAGGTCACTCTAAGATCGCCAACACCTCTTGTCCACTCTTGGGTCACCCCAGTCTAGATCCCCATTTGCTTGGTCACCCAAACTAATGGTGCACCCCTGTTCAGATTTGCACCCCTGAGGAGAGTTTTGGTCAGAAGCCAAGCTATGGATTGCATGGTCACCTTCTCTTGTAGATTGCCTTCTTGGGCAGATCAAGAAGAAAACCTCCCCAGTATGTTTGGAAAAGTATGGAAATGGATGGTTCAATGTCTTGGATTGATAGATGTGGCATTTTTGGACTATAACAATGCAATAATCTATGCATATACTCTTATAATCTTCCTGTAATATCCTTTATGAACAAGTGTACACTTCAACCGATGCATTTAATTATGTGGTGGTAAGTTAACTATGACATCAATTTTATAAATATCAACTAACAAACCCTGTTTACACACCACATGCCCTAACAAGATTCCAAAAGGTGCACTGAAAATGTATTTCTTAATATTTAATGAAATTTGATATTGTCTACATTATTCTAACATCAATCTTAACACTTCAACATGATCCTTCAATAAACTAAACATTGTCTAATCATCTAAGTAAAATTCCAAAAAATTATGAATAAAGTACTTAAAGGCAACTACTACTTCCCTTGAAATAATTGTAAGTGCATTTTTCAACCCAAATGGAATTACTGTATACTAGAACGATCCCCGTTCTCTATAAAATGTTGTCTTGTGTCTATTTTCTAGTACTATCCTAATCTGATGATATCCTGAAAACCCATTTGTAAATGAATAAGCTTCTTGTCCTCCTACATTCTCTAAAACTTCACCTATGGATGGGGTTGGAAAAGGATCATGTAGGAAAGAATCCTTCATTTTCCTCAAATCTACATAGATCTATATTCCCCCTTGCTTCTTTTATTGTACTACCATAGGGATGATCAATTCTGATTCTTCTATAGGTTCTATGACACCAGCCTCTAACATCTTGTAAATTTATTCTTTGACCTTCTACTTGTACACTAGATTTAACTTGTAAGGTCTATGTCTTATAGCTTTAGAATCTAGATTCAAATGGATCTTCAGTTATCCTAGTTCTCCTGCTAATCCATTCATCTCTGAAAACATCATTGGAAACAAATCACTGTACTCACGCAATAACTCTATGAGTCTTTCTATTGTCTGATTATCTCAATAATCTCCAATTCTTGCAATCTTTGGGTTTTTTGAAGTTCCAATGTTTACCTTCTTGATCTTTAATGGTGCAACATAATATTCTGAATCTAGATTTGGAACTTCTACCCCTCTCTCTCCTTCAACTTCTTGGATCTAGATATTGTGCAAGTTTTCTTCTGCTAGATCTTCTTCTTCTGTGACATGATAACAATGCAACGACTATCTCAATATCTACTTCTTCTGATATGTTGTCACAATATCCAATTCAAGTTAGTCAAAAATCATGTCTCTTTCTACCTTCAGTGTTGTATCTATCTTTGGAATTTCATTGTCTAAGGAAAATGTAATCACAAAATTATCTTGTATCTCTTCCCAATTTGCATTTTCCCTGTGATGTTCATGTTCCGTGTACCAGTTCTTTGGAATTCCTTCTATTATGTGAATACAATCATGTGGCCATTCTTCTGGTGGTACTATTATCCATTGAATTATACATCTTTCTACACACTCTCTGGGCTATCCAATCCCATCACACTTATCCTCATATCTATGTTCTTTCTCTGCGTCGAATTTGATATGCAGTAACCTCTTGCATTGATACCAGTTGTTGATCTTTTCCTTATTTGTACCCCACCAATGGGAAGGTGTATCCTTAAAATAAATATTTAATACTGGTAATATTTGATTTTCACTACTTCTAATTCAAACTTCATTAAAAATTCTTCTAAGTCATTCATACCATAAAAAGTAGGAGGATCTCTTACCTCTGAACCAAACCATCTTAGCGCATGTGTCATTCTGGAACATCTTTGGGTAGATAATTCATGTAATTTTTTCTACCATTTATCTAGTCCTGTGTCAAAGTCTGAAGAACACGCAATAATACTCCTCCAACTCAACATTCCATTTGCAGTTGGGTTGATATAATCCTCTTCCCTCACAACAATTCTATACATTTGATTTATGTCTTACGTAATAAAATTTTATGTCACATGTTCTTCATACCTTCCTCCTTCTGAGGGATCTAATGGCATAATAAATATGTACTCCCCTTATTTAAATATCATCTTCCTGGTCTTCAAGTGAATAATATCCTATCTATCAAAATCCCAATCTAGATCCAACACCGTTCGATATGGTGAAGTTTTATCTACTATGTCAATTACTTCAAAGTCTATTATTGTGCACACATCATCTAGGTATATGGGTATTTCCTTCAATATACCAATTGGAATCACTCTATGCTAGTATTATAGCTTCAACTGCATAGGTGAATACCCCAATGTAGGCTCCCCCATATCTTCCCATGGCTTATTTGGGAGAACATTGACTTCAGACCCTAAGTCTAGTATGATATCCCCCACATTAAAATCTCCAATGTTTCCATTTTACCTAAATTCCCTACTTGTTCTTATCTTATTACGAACCTGATTGGCCCTCTTGGGTTCTAATTTAATTTCTTCTTTAGAATTACACTTCTCTAAAAAACATTGTAATATTTGTAAAGAATTTTTGTCATTCAACAAATTCACACAAGTCCCCAAAACAATTCTTAGATTAATTACTTGTTTTGATGGCTTCTCTCTATTAGTATGATCAAATAATGGAGGCATGTCATACACTATTATATCATCTATTGGTTTTGTTCTTGAAGTCAACACAATGTTTTCTTTCATAATATCATGTCTAGCTTCTTTGAATGTCTCATTCTCTTTACGTTCATCAAATTTATGTTCAGGTTCTGTATTCTTCCTGACTCATTGCTACTGGTCCTAATCCTTCTTTATTGCATCTCCTCCTGTCTTTACTCCACCTCTAGTAACTATGTTGATCTTCTTCACATCCTCTTCTCTTTTTTACACAACAATGCATTGGACATCCTGATTGTTCTAGTTCATATTGTCATGTATCTTTACTAGAAGTGTAGGAAAATCTTATGTCTCATGGTCTGCTGTGTGGAAATACATACATGTTGTAGGTGGTTGTGGACAATCTATTTCATAGTGACCAAGTTTCTGATAGTAGTGACAAACTACAAGTCCTATGTCTCCTCCAAAGCCTCCTCTTCCTATGAAGCATCCTTTGTTTCCTTAGTTATATCCATGCAATGTGTTATAATGTGGTCCATGACTGTACTGCGGCTGCACATTATTGTATTGTGGTGGCACTATGCACTGTTGCATGTTTTTATACTGTGGTGGTTCTAAAAATTGTTGCATTTTACTTTACTGTGGTGGTGTTGTAAATTGTTGCGTGTTGTTATAATATAACTGTTGCACATTATTGTATTGTTGTTGTTGTTGTGCAAGTTGTGTTGCCATTAATTAATTTTTCACCTTATATGCACCTGATGTCCTTTCCTTCATTATCTCCAAGGTTCTACAGTCCTTGTCTTCATGTCCAACTGACTTGCATAAATTACAAAATGTAGTCTTTGGTATTGTTTGATACTTCTACATCATGGGACAATGATAGGGATCATGTCCATGTGTTTTGCATATCTCACACCAGGTTCCTCCTGGAATTAAAGGATTTGACATTCTTGCTACCAAGGACTACACAAAGGTTGGACATTCATTCTTATGATTACCTTTTTTCTGCAAAATGTGCACCAAACATCCTCCCTCTTTTCCTTTCCCTTATTCTGATTTAACTAAAATGTTAATTTCTTCAGGTATTCTCTCAACTCTTCCATGGTTGGATATGTATTCTTATATTCATTTTCTTCTAAATGTAATTCTTCTTGCAAGGCCTCATTCTGGGTTTGGAACTTTTTCTACCTCAAAGGATACTTCAAATGTGCCAATAAAGAGTTAAAACATGAATGTCTATGTTGCATATCAGTAATAATGTACTTCAACTTATATTTTAGACTCTTAAACTTCTGTTCCACCTCCCATAATGATTCTCCCAGTTTCTTCCTAATCTCTATCATCTCATTCATGAACTGGTCCTCTAAAATTGGTTTATGAAAGTCATTTATTAATTTCATCTTCACCTCTACAACGGTTGTAGGTGATCTCGTTGGATTATTTACTGTGATACCCATATACCAATTCAATGCACAATCTCTAAATGTGATTTCCAATTGCACAACATTTGTATCTTCATCTCTAATATGATTATCTTTCTATATATTCTCATAGATAAAAAAATACTTTTATGGGCCCTCTAACCCTTCTCCCTGGAACTCTGGTAATTGAATAGTTGGATCTTGTCCTGCCATTGTGAATTTTGTTGTACTACCACCTCCATGCAGTGTATATAATTGACTGCTACTTGCTGAAATTATACTTCAACTTTAGTTTCCACTGGACCCTCATCTTGTAAAGATCCTTCTACTACTAATCACTTCCTGGTTAACTGGTTTTTCTTTTTCAGAAGTATTTTTTGCACATGCAATTGTGGGTTCCACACTAATTCAAATATGGAATGGAGAGCCCTCTTTTGCACCGGACCCCTGACCTCTTTTTTTCTTCTCATATGTGGTAGATAATATTTCCTAAATATACCTTGTTGCATGGAGATCCTCTACCTCTTCCTCATCACTTTCCAATCCCTCTCACTCAACTACTGCCCTATTTTTCTTATTGATCCTATACCGATATTGTCATCTGTTGTGCATCACTCATTTTTTCCTTATTATTTCTCTGGTCTATTCCTCATCCATCATTATGGGGTCCATTTATTCTTTCTTCTGGCATCCTTTCAGAGCCCTCTCTATATCTTGTATTTTCCTTAGTGCTTTCCCCATCTCCCCTGTGTGTGTAGTGTGATTTAGCTATCTGATTCCATGGTCATCACACCTTTATCATGCAATAATATATTGATCGACGTGTAAAGATACCTAATGTACCTCCCTCTTGGTCCCATCAATAATTCATTCTTTGCATCAGTATATGACTTCATTGTATCGACTACAAATTTATGAATAAACCCTGCAGTAATACTATCTAACAAAAAATCCACTAAACACATGGATTTTTTATTAACCCTTTCCAACCGCGTGATATTCTAAGCAGTTCACTCTACTAGCCTTATCTGATTAGTTGGATGAGTATCCTTCAACCTAAATATCAACTCTTGCAATAAATCTCGAAAGTAGCAGAAATATGCTTCATGTAGATCGATAAACACATACCTCTATAGATACTAGCACAATGTATACTCAGAGTTTATATTATCTTTGTGTGCAAACTAGAGTTTCTTTGTATCCAACCATCTTTCAATATCTTTCTTTGTAGGATTCCATGGCCTAAACATCCTCTTAAGCAACTACATTATCTTAATTAAATCCCCTCCAATCCGATATGTTGAGTTCCAACTGGCAACAAAACCATTCATTGGATGTATGGGTTCACCGAGGTCTTACCTTAGTTCTCCAACAAAACCCTAGAAACCATTGGCCGCTCTGGTAAACCAGAAGGAAACACTGCGCATAGAGTGCATAGTGTAATCTCACCCAAGATGGCTTATGGGTGATTGCATGACCCAAGTGTCCAAAATCATGGAAGGGATGGAACTTGTGGGAATGTTAGGCACATTATAATTCTTTTACTTCAACATTCATTCTACCATACCATCACTCATCAGATCTGCTATTCTATTTATTCATTAACATTTATTCTACAAAAAACATCACACTATTCTATTGCACATTGTAAGTAAACTTCAACAAATTCATTCATTTATTTATTCATCCATCATCAAGCATATAAAATAAAAAATAAGAGAGAACGCACATAGAGACACTATTTTTACCATGGTTCACCCCCCTTGGGCTACATCCACAAAGATCTTCTGCTTATTTATTATTCTTCATCAAAAATATATTGTTTTGCACACATTATATCATGGGTTTAGTACTGTTGAGGCTAACAAACATCGCACCCAGCTCCATAGCTTGTGACCTGACCCTTAGTTACAATCCATCTAACTCCACCTTAGCTCCTCAACTATTCAAAAAAGAAAATACTTCTACTCAAAACTCAAAAAGGTGATCAAAGTACTTCTCTCATACAAAAGTGATAATGATACTCCCCTAGCTACCTCGTACATCCTCTATTTATACTTTAAAAGTGTTTAAAACCCCTTACAAAATACCCCAAAACCCTAAATCTAGGTGGACTCAACTTGTCCACATTATAACTTCCTTCATGCGCTAATCCATAATTCGGTCATGCTGACCTTTAGTCCCACTGCACATTGCTTCCTTGGTCCATTCTACCTCATTTTCTGCGTTTCATCTTGACCGTTGCCCGAAAATTGCCTGCTCCAACACTCTTCCATTGGTATGTTTTTCCATTTGATGTGGTACTTGGTAATTTCTTGATTTCATACCCACTTGATTTCTTGATTTCTTGATTTTGTACCCAAAACTCTAACTCTAGGAGGACTCAACTTGTCCACATTCTAACTTCCTTCATGCACTAATCCATAATTTGGTCATGCTGACCATTACTCCTACCGCACATTGCTTCCTTGGTCCATTCTACCTCATTTTTTGCATTGTATCTTGACCCTTGCCCGAAAATTGCCTGCTCCAACACTCTTCCATTGGTATGTTTTTCCATTTGATGTGGTAATTCGTAATTTCTTGATTTCATACCCACTTAATTTCTTGATTTCTTGATTTCGTACCCAAAACCCTAACTCTAGGTGGACTCAACTTGTCCACATTCTAACTTCCTTCATGTGCTAATCCATAATTCGGTCATGCTGACCTTTACTCCCACCGCACATTGCTTCCTTGGTCCATTCTACCTCATTTTCTGCGTTGTATCTTGACCCTTGCCCGAAAATTGCCTACTCCAACACTCTTCCATTGGTATGTTTTTCCATTTGATGTGGTACTTGGTAATTTCTTGATTTTGTACCCACTTAATCCTTGTTTCAAGGTTTTTTTTCAGTTTCTAGTATGATTTATCCGTCTTCATTAATCTCTGGTAAATAATTTGGATTGGGGTCTTGTCATTGATTACCTTCTTTAAAAAACAAACATGGAAGATTGGATGTACATTGGAAAATGGAAGAAAATCCAATTTGTAATCCATACTTCCAATCCTCTGCAACACCTTATAGGGCCCATAATATTTTGGTGCTAATTTATTTTCCTTCTTTTGTTGCTTGAGGGACATTGTTTTGTATGGTTGTATCCTAAAAAAAAACAATCTCCCACTTAACATTCCCTTTCACTGCGATGTTGATATGCTTATTGTTTCATCTTATTTTATGGCATAACCAAGTTGTCCTTCAATAATTTGTGAACCTATTTTTTGTGGCCTATGCGGTCCTATACTTCCTGAACCTTTGTAATCCCTTTAAAGGGATATGTGATGGATGGAGGATGATATCCATAAAGTGTCAGAAATAGGGACATTTTTTATGAAGTATGGAAGGCTTTTTTGTACCACCATTATGCCAAAGGAAACCGCTCGATCCATTGTATATCTTTATCATATGCAAATCAAAGAAGATATTGTTCTATACGTTTATTCACAATATTAGTTTTCAAATAATATTGAGGATGGTAAGATGACATTTGATCCAATTGAGTACCCAAACAAGAAAACAATTCATTCCAAAAATTTATAATGAAACTTGGATCTCTGTCACTTACAATAATATAAGGGACTCCATGTATATTTTGAACTATTTCTATGAATGTTGCTTCTACTGTACTTGCTTTAAAATAATGAGAAAGAGAAAAAAAATGGGCATACTTTGTTAGTTGATCCACTATTACCATGATGACAATATTTCCTTTAGATTTGCGTAAACCTGTAATAAAATCTAGTGAAACTTGTTCTTTACATTAACATGGTATAGCTAAGGGTTATAAGAGACATGACATATTGATTCTCTCTCCCTTACTATGTTGGTAGACCACACATTCAGACATAAATTTTGGAACATCTGTTTTTAGACGATCCCCAAAAAAATTCTTCTCAATCTTGTGGTAATTTTTCAAGAACCATGAATGTCCTCCTATAGGAGAAGTGTGAAATTCTTGAAGTACCTTCTATTTGATTTGGGAATTATTACATAAATATAGATGATCATGATACTAGACAAAATCATTCTTCGACCAAAAATTATCTAATGCACTGGGGCCCTCTTGTAGTTGTTGTATAATATTTCATACCTCTTCATCTTGCTTCCATTATATCATTTATTATTCCACTTATTCGTACTGTGAAATAGAAATAACACATAGTTAACCTTGTGTTTCATCTTCTTTGATTGGAATTTCAACTACCACAATATTGTGTTTTCATTTCTTGTAGATAATTTCAAAGTCACAACCTAGCATATTTGTAACCCATTTTTGTTTCTCTTCTAAATATAATAATTTATCCAATAATTACTTCAAACTATCATAATCCGTTTTTACTTTGAAGTGTATTCCTATTAGGTAAGGGCGTTATTTATTCACTATATGTAGTATGACCAGCATTTTTCTTTCATAAATGGGTTTGAGTAATTTTTTTTCTTTAAGTTCACTACTTTCAAAGGAAAGGGCCCTTCCTTCTTTCTTTAAAACCACATCAATGCCATGGACTGAGTCATAACAATCAATCATAAATTATTTTGATAATTTAGGTGTGGCTCGAACAAGAGTTGTACACATAGCCTCCTTAAGTTTTTCAAAATCTTTGGCTACTTCTTGAGTCTAAGAAATTTCTTCCTTCTTTAATAATTTGGTTAGAGGTGCTTCTATTTGACCATAGTGCTCGAACAACTTGTGGAAATAGCTTGTTAATCCTAAGAATCCTTTAATATTCTTCAAGTTTTTTGGATTTGGCCATTCTCCCATAGAAATATTTGTGTTAGGGTCCACTTTTACAAATTCACGAGATACAATATGACCCAAATATTCAACTTCTTGAACCCCAAAGGCATAGTTAGAAGGATTTTCATAAAAAAAAATCTCGTCCAAAAGGTGTAATACTTTGTTAACATGTTGTACATGCTCTTCCCAAGATTTGTTGTAGATTAATATGTCATAAAAAATACTAACACAAATTTTCTAAGGAAGGGTTTGAAAATAGAATTCATCAATCTTTGAAATTTTAAAGGTACATTAGTAAGTCCAAATAGAATAACCAAAAAATCATAATGACCTTCATATGTTTGAAATGATGTTTTGGGAATGTATTCCTACCTCATTCTAATTTGATGATATCATGAAAAAAGATCCAACTTTTTAAATAAATTTCTCCATGCAATTCATCTAATAATTTATCAATGATAGGAATATGGAACTTATCTTTGATGGTCATTTTGTTGAGCTTTCTATAATATAGGCACATATTCTATGAACCATACATATTCATAAAGATCACTACTAGTGAAGAGAAAGAACTTTGGCTGGGTTGAATGATGGTCACCTCTAACATTTCTTTGATCATACTCTCAATCTCACTCTTCTATTCATATGGATACTTGTAAAGCCTAATATTAGGTGGAACAATTCTTGGTTGTAAATGAATAGCATGGTGATGATCTCGAGCAGGTGGAATGTGTTTAGGCATCTCTAAAAATACATTGGAATGGTTATTGATAACTATTTAGAGATCCACTGGAGTAGAGGATATCGATGTTTGAAGATCTAGTGAGAAAAATTGTCTGAATACACCATGGTGTCCCTTTTTGAGTAATTTTGTCAACCTATTAGATCATATCACCTTATAGGGTTTACCTTGAGATGTAATCTCAATTTCCTTTTCTTCTAAGGAAAATCACATGAAATAATATTGAAAATTAAGGGCCATTGTTCCCAATGATTGTAACCATTGGACCCATATTACAATTAACAGCACCCATTTGTGTGGAAATCATGGGACTATCCAAAACATATCCCCCCATATTGAGATTAACAATATGGAACTTCCCAGAAAAATTTATGGTACATCCATATACATTCATTACTTGAAATTGTAGTGATGTAAATATAAAACAATTGAGATATTTTTCTATTTTGTAATTGATGAAGTTATGGGTACTACCAGAATCAATCAACGCTGTTATCTTTTTATTCTAGATGTATCCTTGTATATTGAGGGTTTTTGGAGTACTGATGTTGGCCAATGAATAAAAAGATATTGTTAGAGTAGTATCTTATATATATAGATATTGTGATGGTTCCAATTCTTGATCTTATTCCTCTTCACAATCTATGTAGAATAATTTATTCTCACCATAATTATGCCCCTTACTGTACTTGTTGTCACAATTGAAGTGTAGCCTCATTCTTGGCTTGAATATGAAGATAAAATTTCATAGCTTCCATAATATTTCCAGGATGTTTTAGGGAAATATCATGTTTACTGTCTCCTTTTAATACACCCATGTAATATTCCAACAAATGTTCATCACTTATGTCATACATCCTTGTGACTAATATCTAAAATTCGGAATTATAATCTTCAATATCACCTAAGTTCTTGATTCATGTCAATTGATTGAAGTAGTCATGTTTCCAAACTTTCCCATACTGTGATTCTATGTATCTTGTAAATAAACCCCAAGTATAATGACAAGAAGGTGGCTTACTTTTACCTACGCATTGATACCATTGATATGGATTTATCTCAAAGTTCAAAGTTTCTATGTGAATCATTCGATTATCATCCATAATATTATGTAGTTCAAAATATTGATTTATTTTCACCTAGGTAAATACCTTTATTCCATCAAAATTTACTAATTCAACCTTGGGGAGGTTCACTCCTTTTTAAGACCATCCATAAGTAACTCCATTATTGGAGTTAAATCCTATTGGAAAATTCTTATTACTGGAAATTTGTTCAACGTGAACACTACCTTTATTTTCATGAGTTCCTTCAAAAACCTTATAAATTTTAGGGAAACTCCCATTTAAGGATTCCATAATATTCTTTTCCATTTGTTCCATATTTATTTTCATCTCTTCCTTATTTTCATCCATATTTGTTTTCATATCTTCCTTTTTTTCATCCATTTTCATTTCATCAGTTCTTCAATCTTTCTTTATGTTTGTGTTTGAGTATTTATCAAATCAACATTTTTAACTGACCTATCATTCAATTTGTTCATTTGATTGTCCAATTTGGATAAATGGTTTTGTATCACCTAATTTTCATCATGAGTCATGGAGGATATTTTTGATGGTGTATTTGGTGAAGTAAGTCTTGGATCTTTCTTTGGAGCCATGAAAAAATGTTATTGGGTCCTAAGGACAAGGGAGTGTTAGATTGTATAACTCTTTGATATACGTGTGGGGTCCAGCAATAGTACTCAAACAAATATCTCAGGGCACCAACTAAGGAAGCTCAATTGTTCACTTAGCCATAGTACCCGACTACCTAGGTACTATAAAGTGGTCTCCTCAAGTGTCATTCTCAGTGTACTATAGCAACAAGACAACCACATAACTTATCTAAGGATGGTTTTAGGTATACTTATGGGAATTTCTATATGTCGAATGGTACTTAAAAGTGATATTCCTTCTATAGGTACTATATAATTTGGTACTACTAGAAGGGGTACCAACAAGAGTTATAGGGGTTTGTGATAGGTGAAATAATGTGTTTCTAGTAACCACATGAAACCATGTGTATTTCCTTCATGTATTATTCCCCAAACATAACTTTACCTACTTAAATAAATATCGTGTTTTATTTAAATATGCCATAACAAGTCTCTAAAAAAATATAAAAAATGAGCTTGATAGCCACAAAAAAATATATTTTATCTCTAGAAAATAACTTGTGCAAAAATCCTATCTTCCACCAGAAATATATATTAAAAAATAATGATTCAAATTTGAAACATTTTGCACATGTACTTCATTGTTTCAACATAAGATTTTCAAGTTTTTTAGAGTCTAAAAACTCACTAAAAAAATTTACAGTGAAAATGCCAAGATAACTAATTTCAGGATTAGTCACAACCCTTTTTGTGCATCGACTATATCTTGGAAAGTGTAACAAAACAAAATCTAGAATTTTTATTACCTGTATTATGACATGTCTCCTCATTCTCTAGAAATTTTCACTATATGAAACCCCCCATAAATTTTTTTTATAGAAAAAATACCAACATGACACATTTAAAATTGAATTCAGGATGAGCCAAAAATCCTAATTTCAATAGGATATATCTCCTAAAGTATAGAGACCCAAAACTTGAAATGTTTACGTTAATTTGGTATCTTTCCTAAGTGACCTCTAAATTTATCTATCTGAGGAATTCCATAAAAAGAGTTATATAGAAAATGACAAGATGACTCACTTGAAGCAACAAAACCCTAGGATCGATGCTCTGAAACCAAATTTTATGATTGAATGCCTTAAAAATGATACAAATTCAATGAATACAGTCAACTTCGAGGGGAAAACCTCCGTTTACAATATATATATTTCATAATACAAGATGAGATGATGCTAAGACTAGGTCTCCTTGGTATACATATAGGAGACAAAATAGTACAATTTCAATGAAAGGGTACAATGAAGGGTTCTATTACACATACAAATAAAACAATAGAAATGATCCATGTGTATATTGGTGGCCACCCACCTATTCCACTAATTTATAATGGATCCACATCTTGGCATTGTTTCTATGGTTTTTCGAGTCCCAAACATCTTGGGTAATTTTGAGGCCCTAAACAACGTTTTTTTTAATGCGGAAGCACCCAATAGATCATCGAAAGCATTAGTGGACAATTTGAAATTTGTACTCCTCAAATATACCTTTCTGATGGGGTATCTAGTGTGCCAAACTAAAATCGTATGCAAAATTTATTTCCTCGGGATGTTGGTTTATCAACTAACCACATCGATGCCCACAAGACTTTTTGAATTTCATATCCGAGGGTTAGGGTTTTGGATGTTTAGGGTTTTCCCATTGATGTTTTATGTTAAAAGGAAAATTTTCCCTCTTTTTAATTAGCTTCTTGTGAATGAGCGTAGTCATCACATCTCTATCTTCAAATATAAGCTACCACCATTCTAGTTAGCTCGTGTGCTTTTCATTTTACAGTATTATATATTTGAGACAATCACTAATAGAATCTTAGTTTAATTGTATTACTATGTTTATTTCAACATTTGTATGTGTTTCCTTGTTATATCTTTACCTTCATGTTGTTCTTAATATAATCTGGATCAATGGTATCATAGTAGTCTTCTCCTTGTCATTTCTTAGTGCAGGTCCCTGACAAGTTCAAGGTGTAAAGAGATGGGTATAAAGCTAGATTCTCTTGAGGAAAACCACTTTCAATATCCCAAGTGGCCTCCCATAGTAGAAGAAAAGAGAGATGAAAAATTAGGAGATCCTATCAAAATATTACTCAAGGAATCCTGTGTGCAAAACAAGAACAAGATGATGGATAATTTCACCCAAATCCTTCAAAAACTACCAACAATGATTGTGGCACCTTCAATCATCACTCACTTTGAAGGTGTGACACCCTTCAAGGTACAAGTTAAATTTGATATTCCTTTATTTAAAGGCCAGATAGACACCAATTCTTTGGAAAAATGGTTAAGTCTTCTAGAGGGTTATTTGTCTATCCAAAATTTTCTAATAGTGAAAAAATCACCTACGGGCTCCTTAAATCTCTTCACCATGTTAGATATTGGTGGGAAACTTAATTTCAGAAACATGTCAGAGACAAGGATACAATTTTTGGGCTAGGACTCACTTGGGTGGCTTTCATTCATGCCTTAAAGGAGAAATACTACCATATTGGAAACTATGATGACCAATACACGAGATGGACAACTTTGTGTTAAGAAAGATATTGAACAATGATGGAGTACACCAAAATCCTCCATACCTTGTACACAAAGCTGGGTATTAAATACTCTGATTGAGACCTAGTCCTAAAGTGACATAGTGGCCTACATAGGTACATCCAAATAGAGATGGAGTTCCTAGACCTCTCCTCACTAGGAGCCACTTACTGATATTCTTTCAACATCGAGAAAAAGTTCAAGCAAAAGAATAAGTGGGATTTTATCTCTACAAACCCATCACAGTAGAAGAACGATAAAGGTGTCCCTAACTCATAAATAAAAGGACATAGCAAGGATGTCCAACCCCAGTAAAACCATTCAATTCCACTAGCAAAGAAGGGTAATGAGAAGTCAGAGAAGGACATTGGAAATTAGTGTGAGTTCCACAAAATACCTTGGAACAACAGTGATGAATGTCACTCCAAATAGTCATTGTTAGCTGAGATGAAAGCCTTAGATTTGGATGCCAACTTAGACTTTGATTTAAAAATGAATAAGGGAAAATGAATCATTTACGTAGAACCTAGTTTCATTGTCTCTACCACAAAATTCCATCCATAGGAACTAGAGTATCCTGGAGAAGAGGAGCTCCTCTTACACTCATATATGTGGGTGAAGGGGACCCCCATTCATTTTTTTATTGACAATTATAGCTAGAAGAAATTAATATTAGAGAGTTCATCAAGAGTTTTAACCTAACAACAATGTCATATCCTCAACCATGCAACATCAATTGGCTCAACTAGGGATGAGACATACACTATGGAATCAAACCCTTCAAAGAAGAGGTATTGTGTGATGTTTTCCAGCTTGAATTTTGTGATGTTATTTTAGGACAACCATATATGTGGAAGTGTCACAATATTTATGAATCCAAGCATCGTAGTGTCATTATTACTTTGGGAGGTCAACTCTATAGGGTATTGGAGGCAGTCCCAACTACTGTAGTCTCTTTGATCTCCGCGAAGAAGTGTTGAAAGGTGGTATCTTAAACTGGGAGACTTTTCCTATTTATATTCTAGTTAGAAGTTGAATGGAAGGTCACTGGAGCTTCCAAAACCTCCACATGAGGTCTCTCTATGCAACAACAATAGGTGGACAAGATCATAGAAGAGCACAAAGACATATTTTCCTTGTCTACTTAGGTTCCTTTTCACTATAAGGTAAAGAAATCAATTGATTTGATACTTGATGCTCCTCTTCTTATAGGCCCTATATACAAGTGTTCTTTTATGAAGAATGAAGAAATCAAATGCCATATACAAGAACTAATTTTAGAGGGCCACATCAGGCCAATCTCCTCATCTTGTAGTAGCCCAATTTTTCTTACATTGAATAAGGACGAGACATGGTGACTTTGTATTGATTATAGATCCCTAAACAAGATCAAATTAAAAAATGGGTTCCCAATCCCTCAGATTGATGATCTTCTCAATCATCTCAAGAGAGACAAAATTTTCAGTAAGATTGACCCGAAGCTAGGCTACCACCAGGTGTCGATTGAGAAAAATATTGTGTGGAATACATCCTTCAAGTCTAAAGAACGTATGTTTGAGTGGTTGGTCATGACTTTAATATTTACTAATTAACTATCCACATTCATGAAAATTATGGATGATATGTTGGGACCATTCACAAAATACTTTTTGGTCATATATCTAGAGGACATCCTGATATTTAGAAAAACCTTGGAGGAGAATTTGAAGAACATTCAGTAGGTCTTGGGAACCCTACAACAACGCAAATTGTATGCCAATTTGGATAATTTCTCTTTTGAAATACATATAATCCAATATTTAGGATACATCATGAATGAGCAGGGTGTGCATGTGGATCCATCCAAGATCTAAGTCATCCATTATTGGTTGATCTTGAAGACACTGACCAAGATCCATAGCTTCTTTGGCCTCACCAATTTCTACCACATGTTTTTGTTGGGGTTCTCTAATGTCACTTGGTCCCTAAGCTAGGTCACTAAGGGTGGATAGAAGGCCAATTTTGTTTTGGTTGCGTCCCGATAGAAATAATTCGATGATTTGATATTCCTCCTCTGCTCAACGCTAGTTCTTAATCTACCAAGCCTACAATATCCATTCTATATTGAGACAAATGCTTCAAATAATTATATCAGTGCAATACTCATTCATCATGGGAACCATGTGGCCTATCATAGTGAAACATTATATAATGATGTTTGTAGATACCCCACCTATGACAGAGAGATGTACTCCATTGTGCAGGCATGTCGAAAATGGAAGGATTACATTATAGGGAAGGAAAATATAATAAACATTGATCATAGGCCTCTATAATTCATGCAAATATAGGAAAATTTATAGAATGACCACCATTATAAGTGGTAGAAATGCCTGCAAAAATTCCACTTGAACATCAGGTATAAGAAGGGTAGCACCAACCATGTCAAAAAATGTCACATTCAACCCTAATTTGTGGTGATAAACATAGTTATTTAATATTGTGGGAATGAGACATCCAAGTGGCCACCATTTTACAATAGTTACTCTAATGTTTCTACTCCCTATCATACATTGAGTGAAGGAAAACCAATTCTAGAATTTCATCTTCAAGATGGATTACTATGGCAGATGAACCATCTATGTTTTCCTTCAAGAGATCATACAAAGATTATTTGGTAAGATTGAGTGATGTGACACTTTCATGTGGACAAAAAAGTGGTTGTACTGCAAAAGAAGTTTTATTGGTCAAATATTTGACAAGATGTTTGCAAGTACATTAGATCCTACATTTATTGAGCCATTTCCAAACCTGCCATAAATAAGTAGAGGATATATACCCCTTTTCCTACTCTTGATAGGTCTTGGGAGTCCAACTCCATGGATTACATGTCTTTTATTCCTTCAACCAAGCATGGGAATGATTTTTTCTTCATCATCATTGATTGTTTATCTATGATGGTAGTTTTTTCACACTACAAGAAGAGAATCACAATCGAGGCCACCACTAATCTCTTCTTTGAATGTGTTTGGGCTCATTTTGGGCTGCCACAAACCATTATTTCAAATCAATACAGTAGTTTCTGGATTAATTTTTGGTCTAGCCTATGGTCAATGATGGGAACCAATCTAACCAAATCGATTGCCTTCCACCCACAAAATGATGGACAAAAAGAGGTAGTCAACAAGATGATTATCCATATCCTAAGGATGTACAATTTTAAATATCTACACACATGGGATGAGAGCCTTCCTTATGTTCATCATAGCTACAATAGATCCCTATAGAGATCTATTTTCCACATCCCTTTTCAAGTGTTCTTGAGTTTCCAACCATTGGCCCCCATCGACATAGCTCTACCCATTGTATTTGCATAAGAAGATTACTCCCATGCTCATACCAAGACTGATCGAGAAAAAATATTTATTGAGTCCATCCATCACATTTAAAAACAAGTTCAAGAAATTTTACAAAAATACAACTCCAAATACAAAGAGGGCCACTATCAACATCAGGTACCACATAAGTTTCAGGTGGGAGATAAGGTATGGTTTCATTTGTAGAAAGAGAACTTGATAGGACCCCATCAAAAGATATAACCACTCTAATATAGGCATTGCACTATCAACATGGTTTTTGGTGATAATTCTTTTGAATTAAGTGTTCCCACTCTACCTGGATTGCACCTAATATTTAATGTGGAACTGCTTTGACTGGATATTTTCCACCTCTCCTAGACACTTTGGATGTGGTTGAGCACTTGACCCCTACATAACTCAATCTTACATTTATTGAATAGGGGATAGTTGATCAGATCATGGACACCAAGACAAAGGGAACTCACCTATAGAACATCCAACTCTATCGATTCGTCAAAGCATGGTAGCTTATTCATGAGGGTAAGTGGCTGACCAGGAATCAAATTCACCAAAAGTTTCCCCATCTAATGGATGAAATTGATGAAATGGAGACCATTTCTTATTAAGGAGGGAGATCTGATATAGGTGGATACTAGTGTCCACCCACCTATTCCACTTATTAAGAATGGATCCACATCTTATTAGTTTTTCTACGGTGTTTCGGATCCCAAACTTCTAGGGCCTTTTTGTGGCCCTAAATAATGTTTTTTTAATGTGGAAACACCCACTAGATAACCGAAGGAATGTAATGAGCCACTCATAATGTGTACTCCTCAGATAAACCTTTTCAATGAGTTACCGAGAACCCCAAATGGATATCATATGCAAACGTTTCACCCCCAAGAAGTTGATGTATCAACTAACCACATCGAGGCTCACAAAACTTTTGGTGTTTCATCTTCTGGGGTTAAGATTTTAGATGTTTAGGGTTTTCTCATTGATTATTTATGTTAAGAGGTATTTCCATCCTCTTTGTAATCCTCTTCTTGCAAATGAGTGTCACTATCTCATATATATCCTCAAAGATAAGCTACCACCATTATAGTTAGCTTGTGTGCTTTGCATTTTACAGTATTTTGTATTTCAGATAGTCATTAATAGAATATGAGTTTAAATTTATTATTATGTTTCTTGAAATATCTCTTTGTGTTTCGTTGTTATATATTTTCCTTAATGTTGTTCTTAATATAGTCTAAATAACTAAATGAAATAAATCAATATCTAGGGCTTAATAAGGGGTTCTATACTTAGCATGGGGAATTTTCTAGGGCCTAACAATTTCGATCATGATATTTATTGTCATCATAATTATCCTCTCCATCATCGTCTTCATAATCATCATCATCATAATCATCATCATTGATCCGAATTTTATGAGTAGAACGAAATGAATACAGATTCTTAAAATATTCTTAGCACAAAATATCAAAGATACAATAAAACTGATTTTCTATTCAAAAAGGAAATAAGCTAAAACTGTAAATTGCAACGGAAAACAAGTTTGATGGAATGGTGGTGGCATATCTCTGAGAATATGGTTGCGCTCATTCCCAAGGCGATCATTACAATGAGGCTCTGAAGTAATTTTACAATAAAAAGGAATTTCAAAAACCCTAGACATCCAAAAAACTAACCCTATGAGATGAAGCGTCAAAAGTCATGTGGGCCCCATTTGGGTAAGTTAGTACACCAAATTCCTGGGGTCGTAAATTTTTCATATGATCTCCATTTTAGGCACACAATAGCCCTTTGGAAAGGTCTAACCGAGAATAACAATTTTTGACTGGCCCAGGGTAGTGTTTTCAACAATCAATTCAGCCCCAAATCCCCCAAAAACGTCGTTTAGGGCCTCAAAATTGCCTCAGAATTTTGGAACCCAAAAAATTGCCGAAAAAATACCATCATTGATCAACATCATATAAGGTATAAGGAATTTGGAACCATAATCCAATGATGTATATGATGTTGATCAATGATGGAAGTTTGGAACCCGAAAAACTACCGAAAGACTACCAGAACAAATGAGATTTCGGGTCTATAAATATGTAACAACCAAAGCATGGTAAAGAGGTCCCTAACCAACAGCCTCCCGAAAACCATTCCAAGAAACATGAAAATAAGGGTAAGGGAAAGATGAATAATGACATTGAGAAGTGGTGTGACTTCCACAAAATTCCCTGACACAACACCGATGAATGTCGCTTGAAACGGTCATTGGTGGATAAGGTCAAAGACAATGAGCCAAACCCTGATTCAGACTCTAATATAGAAAATATTGAGAATAGACAAATCATCGATGAAGAACCCACTGCTACTTTTGTGACCACAACAATTCAACCATAAGAACTAATAGATCCTGAAGAGGGGGAGCGCCTCTTCCATTCACAGATGTGGGTGAAGGGGACCCCATTGCATTTCATTGTTGATAGTGGTAGCCAGAAGAACCTCATCTCAGTTGAGGTTGTCAAACAATTAGGGTTTTTGAAAACACTACACCGGCAACCATACAACATCATATGGATTCATCGGGGATGAGATATCCATGTCAACCATCATTGCTTCATGTCCTATGGCATCCAACCTTTCATGGATGAGGTAGTCTATCATGTTTCCCCTCTTGATGTCTGGGATGTTGTTTTGGGCCAACCATATATGTGGAAACGTCATGTTGTTTATGAGTCATTATTACTTTGGGGGGTAAACTCTACAGGATACTAGAGGTATTTCTGACTACTGTTCCACCCAAAAAGTGACACAAGGTAATCTCTCATACTGAAAAATTCACCCTCTTCACAGTTTTTTCAAAGGATGTACAAAAGGAAACTACAACAACATCAACACCTTCCATCGAACAAAAGAATATTACAAAAGAGCAAAAAGATATCGTTTCTTCACCTACAATGGTGCCTACACAATGCCCCGTCAGGCCTATAGACAATAGGTTGGTGGAACATATTCAACCCCGCCAACAACAAGTTCATGACATCCTTCCACATACCAAGAAACACAACTTCTCCAGCAAGGCATGCAACTCACCAAGATTCAGATTCAAAAGAAACTTTCCCCTGTTCCCTGGGAACTCAATGCAATGGATACCATTGATTCCTAAGGGGGGAGGATTGATCTAGGTGGATATTGGTGGCCACCAACATGTTCCAAATCCCAACTAGGTCATATGGACAATTTTTAGTTCAACACATTTTTCTGTAATGGGGATATTTCTTTTTAATTATTGTTTATGTTTTTCTGGGGCTATCCTGAAGCCCAACACAACATCCAGGTGGATATTGGTGGCCTCCCACCTATTCCAACTAGCTTATTTTAAAATTTTTCATGTTAGTACATCTTTTTGTTCTTCCATGGCTATTTTGGGGATCTAAACAAAATTTTCTTGGTTTCCCACAGTCAAATTATAGACAAAGTGAGCCTTTGACAACATAATGCGTAGTTCTCGAAAAAACATTTCCAATGGAGATCGTATGAAAATGTTACGACCTCAGAAAGTTAATGTACTAACTTACCCCAACTGAGCCCACATGACTTTTGGTACTTCATCTCCTAGAGTTAGGTTTTTGGATGTATAGGGCTTTGGCATTCATGTTTATCATAAAAAGGCCTTCAAAGCCTCATTCTAATCATCTTCTTGCAAATGAACATAGCCATCACATCTCTTCTCAGAGATAAATTTTTCACCATTATAGAAAGTCTTTCACTCTATATTTTTAAAGTATCTATACATTTCATTCATTAATAGAAATTGTGTATTCTTTTATTTCTCTGTTTCTGAATTTTTTTATGTGTATTTCTTTGTAATATCTTTCCTTTCATTTCATCCCGAAAATAATTCAGATCATTGGGATAACATATTTCTGGTTGTAATGACCCCCTCGTTACGACGACCCAACTCTAGTAACTAGTGCAAAAATTTCTTTTTTTTGTGAGTGTGGTTGAAAAGTGCGTGCACGCGAGAGCAAGGGAACAATCAACGCATTCGACTCTGCGTCGCCACCCAACGATGAATAAAACGCAAACATGATGAGCATAAAAGATGACAAGGATGTGCGTCAAGTATCGGCATGCATAAACGATGATCACACGACGTTAAGTAGAACTGACTACTCGCCCGTCCTCCCCTGCAATGGTTAGGACATCCCAGACACATAAGCAACACTCAAGCCCAGGTTCCCATTGATTTTAACAATTTAAGGTCTCATGGCTGGCGACGGTTCTAAGGAACATGGAGGTGTCTGCATCCCGTGCGGCACAAGCAGACCCAACATAAAAATCACAACAACGAAGCACAACAATACTTAAATAAGCAACGTCGTCCCCCATGACGGTGCAATTCAGGGGACTCAGACAACTGCCCTTCCATGTTAAGGCGAGGCTTGGTCTATGACTCCATTGGCCTTTTATCACCGACCAATTGTCCATTAAATTTCATCAACGACATGTTATTGCATCCCCCTCTTTGGTATAATGTAAAAACCCACGTTTGCCAAAACCGGCTTACTAGCTCATAATGATGGGTTGTACTCCGTTTACTGACCTCGCCCCCTTTGTTAACAATTCCACATACCCACATCTTTTCTAGGAATAATAATACCCGTATTACAAGGTATGCTAAATATAACTTTTGCAAAAGAGAAATAATGTCCTTACTTCTTGTGAGTCACCAACAGTTAATTACTATAACCCACAACATTGAATTTTATATTACAAGAACAGGGCAATAGAGGAACCATAGGTTTATTGTCATATGTAATACAACCCTAATAATAAACATATGTAATAATTTTTCATTCTATGTGGCCTTCGAAGTACTTGCAATAATTTGTCTTTCTAAGTGGCCTTCTTAGTAGATATTGAAAGGGTGGATATGCATTGAATAAAAAGTCAAGGGTCAAAGGTACTTAGTCATGCATCAATGGTTTTTCACCATACTATTTTATTTTTACAATGAAACTAATGCTATTTGAAATTGGTAAAGTTCTTTAAGAAAACATATGGATATAATCAAATATGTAACAAAAACATAAGAAGACAAGAAGAATAGTCTTATAAAATAAAAATGTATAACTAAGTGGGGTGGTTAAAGATTGAGAAGGTATCTTTAATGTTATGGGTGGTGCACCACTTGAGTTCAAGCCCACCCTGAGCGGGGGTGTGTTAAATTGAATTTCATATGGATATAATCAAATATGTAACAAAAACATAAGAAGACAAGAAGAATAGTCTTATAAAATAAAAATGTATAACTAAGTGGGGTGGTTAAATATTGAGAAGGTATCTTTAATGTTATGGGTGGTGCACCACTTGAGTTCAAGCCCACCCTGAGCGGGGGTGTGTTAAATTGAATTTCATACCCCTGTCAGCACGCTGGGGTGTATTATATTAAACTTCATAACCATGTTAACCTATAACGCAGGTTACAATTACTACCACATTTAGTGTAACACCATCAAYCATAAAGACRTATATAACCAATGCTTAAGTAGTCAATTCAGCACACGCAYAGTAATAAGAATTTCATAAGCATGTTAACCTATAAATCCTGATACGAAAATATACTACCACGTTTAGTGTAATAATCAACCTAAGGACACATGTAACCATGCATTTACTTTTAGAACCGAATAGTATCGCAAATTAAYTGAAAGGGMTTTTCCTTACAACATGGTAATTAAATAAAAATCATTGTTTATCATAATAATTTAAAATCAATGGAACTCCTACTGGGATTCGGTTTGTAGGGAATTTCCTATCATTGTAAATTGACCATTTAAAGACTTCTCATTACAACATTGAATAAAATATTCTAGGTTTACCCTAAGAAATAAAAATCAATTGAATACGTAGGTAATCGGTCTGTAGAGAATTCCTGCATTGTAAATTGGAATTAAAGGCTTAATCATGAGTAATCATCCACTTGATTTTAAAAATAAAATAAGGAATTAAATTTCTGAGGGTTCACGCTGAGTAAAAGAATCACCACGCTCATAGTTAATGAAGGAAACGATTCAGAGAAATTCCCACAGTCAAATAGAGGACACACATTTAATGGATATCGGTGACTCCATAGCTGGTGAGTCGTATCCATAAATTTTCCTTGGGACGCAGTAGCCATGACTGCAGAGCTGTCTAGATTGCCACGCTTGTCAGGTAGCTGTCAGATAGGGTAAAGAAGGGTAGTAACACAGACATCGATTTTTAAATTCTTTTTCCAGCGCGCAGTAAGGAAGGGCATTAACGCAATTCAAGTTTGAATTAATTTCGAATCCATCACGCCGTTCGGTTTTCTTTTCAATCCGAGAGACCAAATAATGTGAAAATATATCACAAATTATTTTAAGTTAATTTCCTCCTGAAAATGGATGGCCGACTTTTTCCAGGGGAGGTAGTTACACTTTTATTTTCATAAGTATATAAAATTTTTACCAAGTAGCATATGTATGCCAACAAACCGTGACCTGTGTCCACTGTGGGTGGCATGCACAATCACACACAACAGTAAGGTAAAAATTCATACAAGATAGCAGATCAAAGCCTGCAAACCGTGGCCTGTGTCTATTGTGGGTAGCACGCACTGTCACACAACAGTCGAAAATATTGAGCTGTGACAGTTGCTTGAATGACCATTATGAACGAATGGATAACAAAACCCAATGAGGTTTACTCAAATAGGAGTGCAAAGCATCCTTTTCGTGCAAAATATCTACTAAGGAGTGTCCAACATCAGGATAGAGTCCAAGACCAAAGTGAGAATGGCGGATACGCTTCTAGGCCTAGAGCTCTTGGTTTTTCATTGTTCATCCTGGAAATGGAAAAACCTGTTGCAGTCTAAGAAAACTCGTGACTTCACATCCTGTTATCCACATGCAATTCAGGATGTTGCTTCAACTAAGGTGAGGCTCTAATATTGAACTCCCTTCAGGTAATGAATGTTAGGTCGCGAGAAGAAAGCTGCTACTGGAGATGACTACACACCAGAAATGTGTTCACTGCCCATGAATAACATCACTGGTCTGGAGGACGATTTTCAAGGGTGTTGAAGCCTTATAATCAGAAAGATGAAGGAAGGGCCACTAACATCAAGAGTACGAGTGGAAGATATCTACACAATCTTTGCACGAGAATTCAATTTTCTCAAATTCATCAATGCAGCGGATCCTTTGGGGATTGTATAAAAGCAACTACCAGAGGGCAGCCCAGGGCTACTGTTGGATAAACGAAATGAATTCGTTGAGACTAGAGAGCACTCAAAACAACCCAGTCCACCTGACCTCCAGAAGAAAATCAAAAGACCAAACACCACAGCAAGGAACACAAACTCCAGGAGGCATTGCGAGAGGTAGACGAAGGTAAACCCGTTGTTTCAAATT
>JASDQU010244850.1:79627-94834 GCA_032191745.1 Picea mariana
CATCCTTATTTAACTAAGAAATTTAATTGCATTTTAATCTATGAAAGGAAATTGCGTAAAATGAAATTATACTATGTCTATTCTAACCATTCAAACTATAATAAAGAAATGACCAAAAACAAAAATTAAAAAATGATATTAAAAAGTAATCTAACAGTTATATTAACCAACAAATAATTAAATGAAATCTGATATAAAACTGAAGTAAACAAGCTATAATCAAAAAATGAAATTAAATCTATCCATCCATTAATCCTTGTCAAAAGAAAATCCAAACTAAAAACTCTGTTCTATCTAATTAAAAGTTTGTTTTAAACTTAACTGTAAAATCATAAAAGAAAGAAGAATCTAACATCTAAATGCACATGGGGTTAGTGTGGAGAGAGAGAGACTTGCAATTCTTTTCCTAGTCTATCAAATCAACACATACTAACACATATCATCATCTAACCTACAAAAGAGAAGTAAAACAATAAGCTACAACAAACTAATTAATTAAATAAAAACATGCATATACAGGAAATAAGAAAGAGCAATTTGAATTAAGAAATGCATAAATAAACATGAATATAGTTATCAGATTGCTGGTGGGCCCCCCAGCAAGTCGTGGTCACTCTCTAAAAGCACACCACGAACTTAGCAGGCCGAATTCACCATAAAAATCCAAAAGCATAGTTCTGTCATAATTCTGGCAATGTAAAAACTCAAAACAGAGTTAAATCGCTTTTCTGAAAATTCTAATGCTTATGCTACTTGGTTGACAATCTGATGACCATCCTATCAGTATTTATAAGATTACAAACCAAGTGGTCGATCACAGGAGGTTCGAACCACCTCTAATTTCGGCAAAATACAATAAATGATGCCCTAACCGACAAAATAGAGCAAGTCAATAATTGCCTTCTTTGGACAACTGAAACTGAGTTGTATAGAGCTTAGTAACTGGAGGGGGCGATCATGAAGAAAACCCATGTGCCCAATTTGTCCATCACTGGTCACCAATGCCATAACTGCCAACTCACCTTGTGTTTTTGTGCAATACTGAGTGTTGGAATGAGTGTCAGATCGGGTACCGAAACGAGTGCTGGAATGAATGCCAGATCAAGTGCCAGAACTAGAAACATGGTGTGTTTTTACCTATAACAACAAAAAAGCATGAATTAACTCTTGAAAATCATAGAACATGATGAATTAAACTTGATTTAATCATTAAACATGAATTACACGTACCTTATGCCGATCATACCATTTTATCATCAAATTCTTCAAAAAGATCCTTCAAAAGATGAAAAAAATATATATACATATGGAAAAAGTGTATAATAACCGTCATGAAAATGATCATATCTCAGGCCCAACATTACCCCCACACCTACGACTTTGCAGGTCCCACTGCAAACAAAAAACAATTTACCCCTCGAAACTAGGCTTGCTAAGGAGGATCATCTCTTGAAGCCTCTCCTTCTTGTTGTGTAGACTTAGCCTTGTGCCTCTTGTGTTGCTTTAATTGTGCTCTGAGGCTGCGGTTAGATTTAGTCATTTCATCAATCAATCGTTGAAGGGAGTTGACCTTTTTCTGAAGGATTGCATTGTCATGATGAAGGTGTACATCTATTGTCTTCCTCTCTTCCAACTATTGGAGAAGATGATGGTTTTATTTTTGTAGCTACTCTATGGTTGGGACATAATCGATGATCTCTGAGGAAGGCTTAGATGCTTTGAGGGATGTGGACAATCTATCGGTCTTAGGATCTAGAATGGGCATGGGTGAAGTAGGAGTGATGGGAGATCGATAAGGTGAGGTAGGTTCTGATTTTGTTTTCCTTAGTGTCTCTAATCCATTCGAAGAGACTTCCCTAGATTTCTTATGAGGGATCTCAAGGTTGGAGGACACTTGGATAGGATCCGAAGCATGTAGAGGTTTTGCATAAGGCTTGGTTCTTGTGCTCCGGGTACTCTTCCGAAAGGGTCCTTTACCAAATTGATTGGATCCCCTCTTGTTTGTGGGAATGATGGGAAAGTCTTGCTACATTACTTCTTGGAGTTTCTTAGGTGTAGTACCAAGAGAAAGTGAAGGCATTTGGGGGTCAACAATAAGCTTCTTTTGGTCTTTGTTCTTGGTCTTTTTCCTTGATGAAGAAGTAGGAATATCAACAAGATTTTGGTATTGTTCTAGAAAAGAGAGGGTTTGTGCAAGGGAGTTTGGAGTTCTTGGAGAGTGAGGCTTGGATGGAGAGATAGTTTTTAGGCTAAGTGGCTTTTTGTCGGTCTTAACTGTCAAGCGGGGCTTTGCAAATTGGTAGATAAAGGCATCCCAATTTTTCCCCTGCTTCTCTAGTTCAGTAAGAACGAGGAGTTTGATAAAACCATGGTGGAAGAGACTATTGTGGGGGTTAGTCACATTTTTTCTCACTTGAGAGGACATCTTCTCCAAGCTTTTGAGAAAATAAAAGGGAAAGTTCAAGGGTTTGTTGAACAGAAAATGAGCCAACAATCTAAAATGACAAACTTTGAAAGTAGAGTATCTACCTTCACATGTAATTAACCTTGTGATGATGATGAGAGGGTTAGCCAATTTTTCTTTTATCCACTCCTTAGCATACCCTTTTTCTCTTGAAATGCTCTCAAATTTGGTCTTAAACACCCTGTTGTAACCTGAGTGTGGCAATTGATGATTCTTGAACCATCTATCTCCCATTCTTGGGAGATTTGTTGCAATAGAAATGGACTCTTCTATGAATTCAAATATAAGAGACCCTACATGTGTTGTCTTACCATCAAAACCAACTACAAATTGCATAGAGAGGCCATCATCATGGCCCTGCAAACTAGATAGAAATGGCCCCCATACAACATGCAAAAACACTTCCCTGCACTGTGCAAATTTGGGAATGGTAAACAAGTCTACATAGGAGGAGGGCTCGTATCTCCTGGGGATTGTAACAAAGGTTGAATCCACCAAGCAGGGGAAAATCAAGCCAAGCAATGACATGAATTTAGAATGGTTTGAGTGTGATTTGAATAGGGAACGAGATGGCATAGGTTGGGCGCGATTTCTTAATGTAGAGGAGAGCAATTGGCAAGGGAAAATGAGATAATAGAGTGCCCAACCCAATTTTGGATGCTCTTATGGTGGAGTACATTGCCCACATGTGCGCACGAGCTTCCATGTGTGGGAAATTCGAATTCGATGGAAATATTTGGAGCAATGTAGTAGTGCATGGTTAGATCAATGTCCAAGTCTTTTGACTTGGACATTTGATCATAAACATATGAAGCATCTTTAATCAATGTCTGTAACCAATTTAATTGAATGGAATTGATTTCTGGTTTCCTGGAATCTACGAAAGTTACTAGTGTGTATGGCACTTCATTCAACACTTCAAACAACATCTCATCTAGCACCATATATGGTACTTCATCTGTTACCCCTGTGTTAAGTGAATTTTTGCCTCTTATAATGGATAGCCTGCAATTTTGAAGTGTTTTTGACAACCACCGTGGTTAATGAGTAGAGGCAGAGTGCTCCATGCTTACTCATTCTTCTTTCATATGACATATAATGTCAAAACCTTTAATGAATGGGTTATAGCAAGCACAAAACATGTGTTGTGAAACCTACAGTATGCATCTTGTAATGGAAGAGAACCAATAAAGAGTGGTCTGTTAAGCATGAATTTAGTAATTTATAGCACACAGGAGTTAAGCATTTAAAAATAACATGACTATCAATGTAATAACTTGTATCATGGTAATAATTCAAAAATTCTTGCAAAGACTCATTTCTCTAGGCAATGATCATTTGTCAGCTCATGAACCCCTTGCCCACACCTAAGTATTGTGATGCCTCACAATCAAAAGTACAGGAAAATAGTCAGTATCCCCCAATAGCCGAATATTTACATTATGTCAAGTGTAAAGATGAAATTTCACAAATTGGTCTGACGAGACAGTTAGGAGATGGCCCCACCTATAGGATACAAGATCCTATATATAGATAAGAAGAGGTAAGAAAGAGAGTTTCAATATAGTATCAAAGTTATTTCCCAATGACAAGTGTATGGAGTTCATTAACCTTAGCTTAACCATACATACTTCATTTCATCTTTGTCTGCAAGTAATGATGTACATTAGGACAAGTTTAGATTTATTAATTATTTTTGTCAGATTACCATCCTCGCTAGGTAGAATGCCCCGCTTCCAACAAGCCTGTTCAATACTCCGACAGGTTTATCTAGTCATATCACAGGCCGGTACCCGCTGCCAGTAGACCTGTTCAGTATCCCAGTGGGTTAGCCTCTTAAACCCTCAAAGACTGTCCCTCCATCTCTTAAGATTTTTAATATAAGATTGCTTATGCAAGAAGATGGGGGTACAACTCTGAAAACAACTTTTTCTTTCTCTTTTTTTTTTTTAAAATTGGGATGGTATTTATGTTAGAGAATGACTTTCCGTTATATAGTTTTAGTGGTTGTCTTGATGTAAGGGATACTTAAGCAGACGTGGCCTATCTAAAGATATGATATAATCAAGCTATTTAGTGTGTAGTGGATGGTACCATTGAGAAAGAACAAGATGCTATCTCTAGGCTCAACTTACTTTCTTCCTTTGTAGTTATTGTGATGTTTCCATGGCTAACTGCTAATTAGACCTCCTTATTACTCTTTGATAAAGACACTTGACTTACTTACTCAGGTTTCTTGGAAAACCTGTACGAGAGACCTCTATGCTTGATAGTTATGGTATCACTTCCTTATACAATGGTGAAGAGTTTCAAGAGAAACTACTTTAGAATGCCTTAAAAATGATAATTTTTGCAAAAACATGGCTAATTACAGTAAGTCAATATTCATTTGATGCTTTAGCAAACAAAAAATTCAAGTATAACAATGCTTTGAAGAAAGATCCTTGAAACTGTGTACTCTCCGTGAAATAAATACTTACAAAAACCTCTAGAATTGCCTTATTAACAAAATTCAAAAACTAGTTACATATATATAGTGGAAAATATTCTTTTTTTTTTAAATTTTCAAGAACAAGGGGGAACTTCCCCATATACTAAGGTCAATGCCTTGTCAGCTGACATGACCTGTAGAAAGTCTTCTCTAGAAATGGGCTTATGATAAAATTTAAGTCGGTGTCCATTTACCACAAAGGAGACTTGTCCATCATCAATTGTTTTAGTTTTTACATCTCCATTTTCATATATAGTGTCTACCTTGTAAGGGCCCAACCAATGGGTGGTAAGTTTCCCTTTGAAGGTTTTGAATCGGGAATCAAACAACAGAGCTCAATCACCAGGTTGGAAGTGCTTCTTTTTAATAAAATTGTCATGCCACTTGCTCCTCTGGTTTTGGACTAATATCATCCGTTGGATGGAATCTTGCCTGATTTCATCCAATTCATTCAATTGTAGGGCTTGTTGCTTCTAAGCCTCATCCAGTTTGAATCCTAATTATGCGGCAATATGGAAGGTCCTCTCTTGGAATTCTATAGGTAAAAGTATTTGTTTCCCGTACACTAGCTCATAAGGGGTATGTCCAATGGTACTCCTCTAGGTGGTCCGATATGCCTACAAAGCCTTTTGGAGCCTATTAGCCCAATCTCGGTGATGTAACTGAACAGTCTTGGTCAATATGGCTTCTAGAACTTTGTTTGTGGATTCTACCTAACCATTGGTTTGAGGGTGGTATGGAGACAATTTATGATGTTTAATCCCATATTTCTCTATCAGCTCTTTCATCATCTTGGAAGTGAATTGAGTGCCTTGGTCGGTAACAATTTCAAGAGGGACACCGAAGTGGGTAAATATGTCTTCATATATGATTTTGACAACAGACTTCTCTATGGTCCTAAATAGGGCTTTTGCCTCTACCCATTTGGTGACATAGTCCGTACAAACTAAGATATAGTTCTTCCTACAGGACATGGGTGAAATTGGTCCTACAAAGTCGAGGGCCCATTTTTTGAAGGGTTCTATCATAACTTGGGCCTACAAAGGCATTTCGTCAGCTGACGTAGGTCTACCTATCCTTTGGCAACTATCACAACTTCTCACATACTTGGAAACATCTTTGAAAATGATAGGCCAATAGTAACCTGAATGTAATACCTTATATGTTGTGTGTTTATCAGAGAAATGGCCACCACATGGTCCATCATGAAAACTTCGTAGTATTTCAGGTACCTCGTCCTCTCGGACACATCTACGAAATAATCAAATCTGGACCTGTGCGAAAAATATCATGACCAACCCACAAGTAATTACCACTCTGTGTAATAATTTTATGCTTTTCATGAGGTGACAAATTAGATGGTAATATCCTAGTAGCGACATAGTTTTCCATATCTGCAAACCATGGGGTATTGACAGAGAGGGAAAAAAGATGCTCATTTGAGAAACTATCATCTATAGGGATATCCTCATCCTCATTTTTTATTTGGGAAAGAAAGTCAACTACTAAATTATCCTTTCCAGGTCGGTCAAGCACAATGATATTAAATTCTTGCAATAACAAGAGCCACCTAGTCACTCGACCATTAGTTATAGGTTTGTTCATGAGGAACCTAATGGCAGAATGATTGGTGTGTACAAATACTTCATAACCTATAATGTAATGATGAAACTTATTAATAGCATGAACAACTACCAAGAACTCTTTCTCAGTGACTCTGTAGTTCAATTCAGTAGGGGACAAGTTCTTGCTTACAAAATAAATTACATAGGACTGTTGGTCCTCTTTATGCCCTAATACCCCTCCTATTGCAGTTTCAGAGGCATCAATAGATATATGAAATGAGAGAGTCCAATTGGTCCCTCTAAGAACTGGTGCCACAGACAGCTGGGATTTCAGGGTTTCAAAGGTAGTTTGACAATGCTTAGTCCAAACAAAATCAACATCTTTTATCAATAATCCAAACATAGGTGCAACAATCTTTGTAAAATTTTCAATAAACCACCAGTAATATCCGACATTTCTGAGAAATCTTCTTACCTCTTTCTAAGTCTTTTGGGGGTGTAAGTCTAACAATGACCTCAATCTTTGCAGGATCGAATTTTATCCCTTCAGATGAAACATGATGTCCTAGAACCACTCCTTCAATTCACAACAATTTTCATTTTGCATGACTTAGAGATAGGTTCATTTCCTGGCATCTGATGAGGACTTTTTCTAAGTTTTCTAAGGCTTCCTAGTAAGTTTTTCCATAGACTGTGAAGTCATCCATGTAGACCTTTACACAATCATGAATAACATCGGAAAATATCCCTAGTATTGCTCATTGAAAAGTGGTAGGAGCATTACACAATACGAATGGTAAGAACCTATAGGCATAGGTTCCCCAAGGAGAAGTAAAGGTAGTCTTGTCCTGGTCCTCGGGTGCTATAAGAATCTAATTGTACGTGCTATACCCATCTAGAAAGGAAAAATTTTTATTTTCAGACAAGGTATCTAGAACTTGGTCAATGAAAGGGAGAGGAAAGTAGTCTTTTAGAGTGGCTTTGTTGAGTTCCTGAAAATCAACACAAATTCTCCATTTCTTGTTCACTTTCTTTGGAACCACTACAAGCGGGGATACCCACTTACTGTCAGATATGGGATAGATAAATATGACATTTAACAACTTTTGGATTTCCTCCTTGACTATGTCTTTGAGTGTTGGGTTCATCCTTCTTTGGGATTGCCTAATAGGTGTTACTTCCCCCTGGGTGTATATATGATGAATGCATGTGTTAGGGTGTACATCCTTCATGTCAGTGTATTCCCAGGCAAATGCTCCTAATTGTTTTTTAAGGATATCTACTAACTGTTTCTGTTGGTTTGCATCTAGCTTGGAGTTTATATGTAAAAATTTTCTTGGACTAATCTCATAGGCCATAGTGTAAGACATGGAAGACTCATCTATCTCCAAAATAAAAGATGTTGAAGAAAAAATGGATGGATCCAATTGTTCTTGAAATTCTTCCCCAAACATGTACTCAAATTGGGGAAAATACTATGGAAAATCCACACATGTGATAACATAAATGAATTGGTTTAGCACATTTTATTTTGTGTGCTCCTGAAGTGCCAATGCATGGTCACTTGGAAATATGGGTTCTTCCCAGTCCTCATTCTCATATGAACATTTAAGCCACCATATATTCTCCATAATAGGTTGAGCTGGAGGGTAAATGGCAAGATTCTGGATAGAGAGACCATTTGAGATGGTCATTTCTCCTTCTCTACAACCAATAAATGCATTAGCCGTGGCTAGCCAAGGTCTTCCCAAAATAATAGGATGACCTCTGGCATGATCCTTTGAATGAATGACAAGGAAATCTGTTGGGTACTCCCATGAGGCCAAAGTAACCATGACATCATCTAAAATCCCTTCAGGTATAACCCTAGTCTTATCTGCTAATTCCAAAATAGTTGGGGTAGGTTGAAGAGGTTGTAACTGTAATTGTTCCAAGGTAGTAGCGGTCATAACATTGATGGCTGCCCCTAGGTCTATGAGAGTGTTTCCGATGGAGACCTCATTAATGGTTATGGTCACTATGAGGTTTAGTGGATTCCCATATTTTGCTAGCTTTGGCTGCTCTGATATGTACTCAGAGAGTCCTCCTACCAAATGCACTGTAGGAGGGTCCTTTTGATTCCTACCTGGATTCTTAATACATAATTATTTGACTACCTTACTATAGATTGGAATGTCTTTAATGGCTTGAAGCAAGGGAATCTTGACACAAGTGTTTTTTCAATTCATTCAAAATGTCAAATTCGGATCGGGTGGTAGGTTTCTCGATTACTAATCGGTTTGGATAAGGAGGGACCTTCGTAATTTGTAAAGGTTCATTTTGGGGAAACTTAGGTTCTTGATTATTCGGGATAATAAAATCTTCCCACCTAGTGTCATCTGTGGGTTGTTTGGTGGTTTCTTCTTCTTCTTCCTGGATGACCACTGAAGGTCTTTGCCTATTTAGAAATTTTCCCGATCTCAATTGAATTTCCTATAATGGAACAGGAGTAATAACATATGCTGGGAAGGCCTGCATTTCAACATTGTTAAGAGGTTGAGGGGGCTTATTATTGGGGTTTGACACTGGCTGTGTCGATAATAGTGTCAGTCTTGGGGATCTTACATTTTGATATTATAGTGGTTTTTGTTGTGGAATAGGAGGTAAAGGCGGTGGAACAAATCCTGGCAGAAGTTGTGGAGTGTTCATTGGGAATTGATGATAAGGATGGTTGGACATAGGGATAGGTGGAGTTTGAGGGTTTCCTTGATTGTGTCCTCCTCTCCATCCTTGAATCCAAGGATTTTGGTACTGGGTAGACCATTTTTGCCAACCTGGTGGGTTCCACTATTGTTGTTGTTGATAATAGGGTGAAACTTGGGATTGTAGATCTGGGTATGTGGGTTGGTTCCTAGGCTGCCATGGCCTCCTAGGTGCATAAGAATACTCCCCAGAATCTCCACTCCTATAGATGGATAATAAACTAGGCAAGGATGGACATTTCTCAGTTGAATGGTCTTTTGTGCAGAAGCCACAAACTGAAATGTTATCTAATGGGAATTCCCTTGAGGAATGTTTTCTCCTGCATCTTAGGAAATATATGCTCATTGATGCATTCTCCTCCTCCTGTTTCATTTTTATTTTAAGGGTGTCCAACTGGGAACCTATTGTGCTTAAGATGTCTATATTGAATTTTTCTAGAAGGTTCCCTATCTCTTCTCTTGTGATGCCACCTGAACTAACTGGTTTTAAGCTTCTATTGTAAGGGTCCCAAACATTCTTTCCTATTTTGGCTCTACTCCTTGACTAGTTTTTACACATTTCACATATCTCGGAAAAAGGTTTATGAGAAATGTCACATGATGCCATCATGTTAAGCATCTCTAGATATTCTTCTAAAATTCCCTTAAGGAAAATATCCCTAATTGCATCCTCTGTAAGGTCATGGTATTTTGACTTCTGGGATATATAACCAAGTCTTTCCATATAGTCTTCAAGGGTCTCATGTTCTAATTGTTGGATTTTAAATATGTCATTGTGAGACTCTTTGGTCTTGTAGTAGTCCTGGTACTTCTTAAAAAGTTGTCTTTCATGGATTCCCAAGACCTAATACTGGATTCTCCCAACCCCATGAACCATCTTAGTGCAGAGTCTTTGAGGGTGGCAGGAAAGAGTTTTAATTTTTGGGCATCTTGCACATAGTTGTAGCTTCTGCACAAGATGTCAAATTCAAATACGAAGGTGTCTAGATATTCATTGTTTTTACCACAAGAGGTAGGTAGTGCCGAGAGAGGAATATTTTTCATGTTGACATTTGGAGTGTTGTCTAGAATCGAAAACCTGAAGGTATTTTCAGTTTGGTTTCCAGTTTGTTCTTCCTCCCCATGTCTTACATTGTTATGGTCCTCCTGATCACCCATATTGGCTTGGTTTCCAAAAAGAGAGTACCTGAGTGGTTTGATATTTGAAGAGAACAAGGTTTCCCTTTGATGAAAAGGTATTCCTACTGATTGGATGTTTGGGACTCTACTTGAGCCGATTGAGATTATCGGTGCCAAATTTTTTGTGTCAATTTGAGAGATAATTACATTGGCTGAACTACCAAACAAAATATTCACCTGTTCAAGGTCTGTGATATCTTCAAAATTAGGATTTCTTGGTGGTGGTGTTAAAGCAAAGGTTGTATTGTTTGGTTCTATAGAAGGCTCCAGTGGTCTTGCCTCTTGTCCTAATATGATTGATGCTTCAATTTCTTGTTCTATAGTGCTCCCTGTGTTATTCTTCTCAGAGACTATTTTAGCTCTTTGGGTTTAGCTAACTCCTATTTTTCGGTATTGGTCTATGGATTTTATAAGAGGAACATTCCTTCCCCAAAAGAGAATGGAAGGAACCTGGGTTGAAAGGTCTAATTTAGATTTATTGTATCTACCTTGTGGATCTCTAGGTCTATTCATGAAAGAAAACAAAAACAAAAAGGAAAAAATACCATTGGGTTTGGGGGAGCCTGCAATAGCATATGCGTAGGTTCTTACCTCTTGTCTTAAAGTTCCCCTGCCACCAATCTAATGCTAAGGTCTAGGAATGATCTATTTCCTAACTACTTCTTACCTTGAGACAACTCCTTGACAATGATGCCAAAATGTCAGGTGATTTATATGTACTAAAAAAGACACTAAACTACCCTCAATTAAATTGTCAACCCGGGGTAAGTAAACTTAGAGTTGTAGAAAAATATATGCCAAAGGTAGAAGGGCTGGTAGGAGTATAGTCTAACTAATGAATGTAACTATCTAAGGCTAATCTACTCAAGCAAACCTATCTAATGAGAAAACACTACTAAGAAAATTGAAACTAGGTAACCTAAGTACTTTTGGGCAAAGGGTCGATGGATAGTTCCTAGGAAAGCAAATGAAAACTCTATGTAAAGAAAACTAGTTTAGCGATAAGCAAAATCAAACTGCTAAGCATAATAAGAAAATGATGAAAGAAAACTTCTTTAATTTTCCAACCTACATTCAATGAGAAACTACCCTATGAAAACAAATAAATAAGCAAGTAAGCAAAAGCACCTATAGACTAACCTATTAAAGAAAATAGAAAAGTAAGAAAAGACACCTAACTAACCTACTAAAAAAAAATACAAGTAAGCAAAGGCAACTAACTACTGCAAGTAAAAATTCTCATTGAACAACTATCTAGCCTAAGAGGCAAGTGACTAAATGCGTAATGCAAAACTATTTCTAATGTGTGAAGGAAAATCTAAATTCTCAATGCAATGCATGAAAGGAAATCTATTCTATTGAAAGAAATAAAGATTAACAACTAATTCTTAATCTATGATAAGAAAAGTACTATCTAATCTATCAAAGCAAAGTCTATCTAACCTATAGAAACAATAAAAATTTTATCTTAATCTACAAAAACAAGAAACTATCTCTTCTAAGATAAAAAAACATAAAACTATATTTAATCTATGAAACACTCAAATATAATGCTGGTGGTTGTGTGAATGACTTCGGTGGTGACATATGATATCTCGATGACACTTGACAACAAAGGACAATTCCAACGGTATAAGCTCAACACTAATCTCAACGACAAAATGAAAGGTATGGATTAAACAACCCAATGAAAACTTAGCCATGACGAAAATAATGTTAAATACCCTGCATATTCATTTACAAACCATCAATAACATAACGAGATCATCATTATTTAACTAAGAAATTTAATTGCATTTTAATCTATGAAAGGAAATTGCATAAAATGAAATTATACTATGTCTATTCTGACCATTCAAACTATAATAAAGAAATGACCAAAAATAGAAATTAAAAACTGATATTAAAAAGTAATCTAACAATTCTATTAACCAACAACTAATTAAATAAAATCTGATATAAATCTGAAGTAAACAAGCTATAATAAAAAACTGAAATTAAATCTATCCATCCATCAATCCTTGTCAAAAGAAAATCCAAATTAAAAACTCTGTTCTATCTAATTAAAAGTCAGTTTTAAAATTAACTGTAAAATCATAAAAGAAAGTAAAATCTAACATCTAAATGCACATGGGGTTAGTGTGGAGAGAGAGAGAGTTGCAAGTCTTTTCCTAGTCTATAAAATCAACACATACTAACACATATCATCATCTAACCTGCAAAAGAGAAGTAAAACAATAAGCTATAACAAACTAATTAATTAAATAAAAACATGCATATACAAGAAATAAGAAAGAGAATTTTGAATTAAGAAATGCATAAATAAACATGAAGACAATTACCAGACTATTGGTGGCCCCCCCAGCAAGTCGTGGTCACTCTCTAAAAGCACACCATGAACTTAGCAGGCCGAATTCACCATAAAAATCCAAAAACATAGTTCTGGCATAATTCTTGCAATGTAAAAACTCAAAACATAGTAAAATCATTTTTCTGACAATTCTAATGCTTATGCTACTTGGTTAACAATCTGATGAGCATCCTATCAGTATTTATAATCTTACAACCCAAGTGGTCAACCACAGGAGGGTCGAAACACTTCTAATTTCGTCAAAATACAATAAATGATGCCATAATTGACAAAATGGAGCAAGCCAATAATCGCCTTCTTTGGACAACTGAAATTGAGTTTTCTAGAACTTAGTAGCTAGAGGGGGCGATCATGAAGAAAACCCATGTGCCCAATTTGTCCATCACTAGACGCCAATGCCATAATCACCAACTCGCCCTGCATTTTTGTGCAATACTGAGTGTTGGAGTGAGTGTCGGATCGGGTACCAGAAGGAGTGCTGGAACGAGTGCCAGATCAAGTGTCGGCACTGGAAACATGGTGCGTTTTGCCTTGTAATAGTAGAAAAACATGAATTAACTCTTGGAAATCATAGAACATGATGAATTAAACTTGATTTAATCGTTAAACATGAATTACACATACCTTATGCCGATCATACCATTTTATCATCAAATTCTTCAAAAGGATCCTTCAAAAGATGAAAAACACATATATACATATGGAAAAAGTGTATAATAACCGTGATGAAAAGGATAATATCTCGGGCCTAACATAAAGTTTGTAGTGCTAAGTAATAGAAGGTCCCTAGTTTCTCTTAGTTATCCCTCAAGATCATTGCATTTCAGAAATGAATCAAGTGCCCTGACATCCTTACCCAAATAAAAAACTCATCCTGATGGGTATACCTTAAGTTGAATGAGTTTGACCACTCATTCAAAATAAAACTAGATTTTTGAAAAAATCATGGCCCTCCACTCATGACAACATTACTTTCAATCTCACTTTTAAATAGAAAAAGAGAAAAAACCTCTCTTAAGTGGGGAAACAATCACTTCACCTCTAGCAACTATTACCCACACAAATCTAATCAATGGAACCAACTATGATAGATGTGTTTTAGGCAGTAGAAAACACCCTACCACAACTCTCTTGCTAGATCCTTTGCACCTTCAATCAACCACTCTCTTAAAATTGAAACTTCTTACTATAACGTCATTCCCTTGAAACCATAAAACTCCCTTACTCTCAATTTACTCCTCCTTCATCCTCTTATTATATATGTGTTTTATTTTTTATTATTAATCTTTTATTTTTTACATCATTAATTTTATTTGTTTTTCTATTTTGAGTTTAAGTCTTACACATAGATATTACTCATCTCTACTCAGTTGTAAAATTCATATTGATTGATTGTTTCAAGGAAATTAAAGTGCATAAAGATAAAACTTATAAAACTCATTAATGACCTAGCTCATATCTAATAATTAGCTTAATGGTTTGATAACTTTAAATATATTATAAAACAAATTAAAAAAATAATAAAAACTTAAATTGCTCATTGATATATATATGTGTGTGTGTGTGTGTGTGTGGGGAGATCCATCAAATACTATAGTTTGTTTTTAGAAGTGATCCCGTGCTACGCTTTAATTTGTTTTTAAAACAAAATTTTACATAGTGAAAGTTTGAAATTTATTGTTTTTAAAAGATTGAATTTTCTTTTAAATTTTTAAATTTATTTTTTTATTTAAACTAAGCAATGTAAAATAATCCCCGAAAAAATAAAAATATTGGGCAGATGCTTAAAAGGAAGTTGTAGCCTTTGATCCTTTAACTTCACGAGTGTAGACTGAATAAACAAAAGAATTTACATGGATGCTTGTTACCCATGATTTTGGTCATCATGATGGTGTATTGATGATGGTGTACTTAGGCTCCTCACAAGAACTTTGTCCTGAGAAAATTGACATTCATGTCTTCCCAGAAAACATACTTTTGAAGAGAGTTTGCAGGTTGCTAATATACTAGGGTGCGAGAATGACCCATTCTCGCAGGCTGCCTTAAGCTAGGGTGCGAACTTCTCGCACTGTGCTACATAGCTAGGGTGCAAACCTTCTCTAAAGCTTGGAAAAAGATGAATTCTGGATGGTTCTAGAAGGCAATCTTCTAGAAGAATGGTTTGGCATTCGAATGGTTATCCTTGTACTAGATTCCCTGATATTGTGGGACCATTCTTATCTAAGTAACCATCTCATTCTCTCCTATATATTGATGGAATTATCATGGAAAAGGTTAAGCAAGATTCATTGGAGAATTGGTGGAAGAATTGCGTGAAGAACTTAGCTTGAACAAGAGCTTGGAGACTCTAGCAAGTCTATCAAGAGGATTTGATTTTCTTCATACAAGGATTGAAC
>JASDQU010244851.1:11273-24507 GCA_032191745.1 Picea mariana
ATTTAAATCCCTTACCTTGTTCTTGTCCATACCATCAGTAGGATGCAACTTTTGTAGAAAAAATATAATGTCCTTGTAACAAGCACATTCTGCCAATGGGGGGTTGACTTGAAAACCTTTATCAAACAACTCATCTTGTTGATTTTTTGAGCAAGTTTTGATGAAATTAAGCCCCAAAGCTTTGCAATTAGATTCAGCCAGTACCCTAGCTAAACCTTGGCCTTTAACCAATTTGGTGGGCTTTATTTCAAGATCAAATTCAAGGATTTTGGAAATCCACTTGCTCCTTCTTCCATCTATGTCAGGATGAATGAGAATCTCCTTCACAAAATCTTAAGGGACATATGCAATGATCTTTGAGTGTAGAATATAGACCCTGAAAGCCTTGAGGGATTTAACCAAAGCATAGGATTGTTTTTCCATGATGTCATATTTTAGTTCAACATCTCTCAATGCCCTATTGAAAAAGGCAATGGGCTGCTCTAACCCTTCATCATTTTTCTGCAATAAAATAGTTGCTACCATATCAAATGAAGCGAAGGAAAAAATTAGAAAATCCTTGGAGTAGTCCAGATTGATGAGCACAGGTGCTTAAGTCAAGGCCTTCTTTATTTGATCGAAAGAATTACAAGATTCAATAGTCCACTTAATTTCATTTATTTCCTCAACATGCTTGTAATATACTTTACCAATTCAGCAAAATTGGAAGCAAACCTTCTCAGAAAATTAATTTTCCCTAAGAAATATTGAACTTATTTCTTGGATCTCCAAGGTGCCAAGGTTTGGATATTTTCTACCCTGCTTGAATCAATCCTCACCCCTTCAGCTAACACAATGTGCCCCAACAATTTTCCCTCTTGCATGGAAAATAAAGACTTCTTGGGATTTAGGGAGAGACCAAACCTTCTACATTTCAAGAAGACCCTTCTCAGATGATCATAATGTTCTTTATCAGATTATGAGAAAAATGTTATGTCATCCATATAGATGACTACAAACTTGTCCTTTTATCCAATAAAGGCTATGTCCATGGATCGTTGAAAGGTCGCTCCTGCATTTGTCAATCTGAAGGTTATCTTAGCATACATAAATGTACCCCAATGAGTAGTGAAGTTTGTCTTCTCTCTGTCTTCAAGCATGATAGAGATCTGATTGTAGCCAAAAAATCCATCAATCATGGAGATCCTAGATGCACCTGTCACCCTTTGCAATATGTGATCCATCTTTGGCAAGGGGTAATTATCCTTCCTAGAGTTTCTGTTCAGGTTCTGGAAATCGACGCAAACTCTGATTTATACATTCTTATTTCTTATTGGGACCAAGTTGGCCACCCATTCAAAATACCTCAAAGGAATGATAATCTTGGCATCCAAAATCATTTTTACCTCTTTCTCCATAATAGGCAGAAGCATATGATTTATCTTTCTCAATTTCCGCCTAAATGGTTTGGCCTCTTCCTTCAATGGGATATTATGTTCAATGACACCTGTGTCGTATGTTATGAGATATTCATATGTCCAGGAAAACACATTAGAAAATTCTCTTAATAGTTTAGCATATTCATCTATTTGTTCCCCTAAAAAGATGCTTGACAACTTGAAAATTTTTGGATCCTTCTCTGTACCGATATTGCATTCACTTACATCATCATCATCAGTTGAACCTTTACCCTTCTCTGCCACATCATTGTTGTCAAAAAGTCTTTCCAAAGGAACTAGTCCCTTTGGAATATGATTACGAGGAAACTAAACAATATGATTATTAGAAATTTTGTTTAGAAAAACATTAGCATGAGGATTACTTTCAGAATCATGATCTTGATCAATATGTAATGCAGAAAACTCATCAACGGTCTCAAGGAATCTTTTGATCTCAAGACCATCCTCAAACACTTTCCAATGCTTGACATTGTCAGGTATAGAGGGTCTATATTTCACTTCTACCTCATACTTGAGTTTAGGTGGCAAGGGGACTCTGAAATTACTTGCTGAAACAACCAAAGAATCATCCATGGCATTCTCTTCTCTTGGAATAAATGAAATGTTGAAAGCTATGAAAAAACTGTCAACTAGGTCCCACACTTCATTTCTATAAGATCTTAGCCTAGGGTGCTTAGCTTGATAAATATTTTTGATCTGATGGACAATCAATTCAGCATCCCCAAACACTGATATCTCTTCAATCCCCATGTTTTTTCAGCCCTCAGACCCAAAACAAGAGCTTTGTACTCTGCTACATTATTGGTAGCTTCAAATTCTAACTTGTAGAACAAAGATATAGTCTCTTGAGTAGGTGAAACAAATACCACTATAGCACCAACACCTTCACTAGAAGAGGCTCCATCAAAAACATCTTCCAAACAGAGGTGATGGGAGGAGAATATTCACAAAGAGTGATGGATTGTTTTCTGATTTCAAGAGGAGATTCATGAGCATCAATGAGCTGCAATAAATTGGATCCCAAATCAGTATCAAGTGCAAAAATAGGATGGTTGGTGGGGTTTTCTTCGTCACTAATAATGTAGGCCAACTGAGCTTCTCTGTAAAGTCTTCTATGCTCCCCCCCAAACACATGAATGGTATCATATGTGACGTCCATCTGCAAGGTTCTCCCAAGTATGTTTATCCAAGATCTTAACAAGAGCATGCCAAACTTGAGGGGAACATCATCCACCACGATATCCATGACCACACTTTTAATGGGAAACTAAAACAAGGTCACAACCAGATATTTTATGACCCAAGACACTTCACTTTCCTAGAGTCAAAAGAATATAAGTCATGGTAAGTCTTTGTGATTTCTAATCTAAGTTCATCCATGACAGTTTTGGGCATGAGATTATGAGATGCCCCTGAGTCCATCAAACAATTATGCAACACCTTGTCATTTATGTTCAGTGATGTATAGAAAGGATCGGATGAATCATATCTATATTCTATCAAAGGACCTAAGATGAATGATGGATTTTCATCTTGGAGATTTACTGAATCAGTGGCATTTGAGGAGGGTTCGGGCTGCAACATTTTGGAAAGATACTTATTAAATTATGCATTTTCTATCAACTCGAAAAATGGTACAGGGATCTTAATATTTTGAATCTCATGCTCAAAGCTAAAAGAGGAAGGAAGTTTCAAAATCTCCTTCACTTGCGGGATAGGGATTTTGACCACTGGTGGGGGTTTCTGTGCCTTCTTATCTTTGTTGTTGTCTTCTACATATTTAGCAGGATTTTCTACTTTGGTAGGTTGATCAGGAATGTCAGACCTCCCTTATTTATTTTTGGACCTGAGGTTATATTTATTTGGAATGCTACTAGTCTTCTCCCTTTTACTCAACTCATTTAGTTGGTTGTCCATGAGAGACTCCTCATATGAAGATTGGGTTAAATGGGGAATGAGGAGGTGTCTCCAAGACAATATATTTCAGGATCAACCTCTTCTTCCTCTCCTTCTTCATCGGTAAGAAGGTTATTTTGGAGAGGGGCYTGGATTCTCTGATCATACCTATCCCTGTTTCTTTGATCTCTTTGGATAATCTGAGGGTTGTTATTTKCTCTTTTKAAGTTACCCTTATTTTTAGCATTAGGGTGATTCCTATAGCTCTGCTTTCCTTCCAGTCTCAACCTTTCCACCTCAGCAGAAAGTGACTTTACTAGCTTGTTCAATTCATCTACTTGAGGGTGGGAAACACAAGAACTAGAGGTTGAAACTTTATACCTCCCCTTTCCTCTGTCTCTATCAGCCTTACTCCTAATTTTGTCAACTGCCAATATATTGGACTCCACTTCTAGGGTTGCATCTTGCATATGAGACAAGGAAGTAGCTCTTCTTTCTCTTAATAGGAGGCAGAAATCATGGTTGAAAGCACTATCATAAGTAATTTTTGCCGAGGTTTCTGTAGGTTTAATCTCAGCATGAATCTTATTATACATTTTATTAAACCTCTTTGAAAAGTCAGAAACAGATTCCCCTTTTCCTTTCGTAAGTGATCCAAACTCTGTAATATAGTAAAGGAAATATTTTTTATCCCCCCAATGTCTTAAGAATGCATTGTCTAGGGCTTCAATCCCATCAATAGATCCAGGAGCCAAGGCCCTAAACCATTTCCTAGCCTCTTTGTCAAGGATATGAACAAAAATCATCATCCATACATCCTCGTTCACAATGACATAATTTTCTGCATAACTATAAAAGGTTGCAAGGTGCTCCTCTGTAGTTATGTCTCCCTCACCCGTGAACTTAGGAAAATGCTTAAGGTAGCCACCAACTGGAAGATAATTCAGAGGCTGAGGCAAGACAAGAGGGGCATATCTAGCATCTACTATGGAATCTATTTTTTTCCTAAGGGGATTATCACCTACCATTGGGATGTGAACTGGAGGAGAACTAGGAGGGGATGGAGTTTGAACAGGGGAGACTAGAACTGTTTTTCTGGGAGAAAGGGGAAACAACTGAGGATTTTGAGAAAAGTCTACAAGGATCGAGGGAACAGAGGTTTCCCCTTTTGTAAATGCAACAACTCTAATAGAGGAAGCAGTGGTAAAGCCCGGAGTGGGAAACTTTTCTGAGGTCTTGGGTCTAAACCACGATACAACTTCAGGGGAAACATGGGTGTCAAATATTTCCTCCTCCAATCTGATACTAGGAGGGGAGAAATAAACAAGAACACTCCCAAGCTTTAAATTTCTGGAAAATCCAACAAGTGTTATAGCAGGAGAATGAGAAGCAATTACTGGAGTTTTTAAAGAAGGATTATGAAAATTACCAGAAATACCTGGTACAGCTGCTGAAGTACCTTCCTGAGGGGTATTTCCCTTTCTAATAATTTTCTCTAGGTCGACTGCAGGTGTTTCCAGAGGTAGTTGTGGAGTAGACCTCGTGTGTCTGTTTTTCGAAGCCACAATTGAAACAATGGATTCGAAACAGTGGAGTCGCCAGGTGCAAGCTGCAATATTCAATGGTTCTAATATCTGATGCACCTTCATAATCAAAAGATCCTTGTTGTTCTATCCCAAGGAAATGTCTTCAATTCGTTCCCCGACAACGACTCCAGGAATTTTAGCACTGAGATTCACCCTCTGATTGCATAGAAGGTAAGACCAGTACCCATCAGGTTATATGTCACTATGAATGAGTTTTAAAGGGGTCAGATGGGTAAGACTCAAGATAATATCATTTTAACTCATAAAAATGGACTAGCACGCACAGGCAATTGAGGTCTTGATCAACTTCAGTCAGTAAGTTGTAGTAAAGGTGATTAGGAGGAAGACTTTGGTGAGGAAAGTGTAGAGGTATACTATGGACATCAGGTCTTCAAGCAACCTAAGGAAGAAAAACTTCAAACACAAGATCCTCTTAGATTCAAAGTTTCAGGAAATCGAAGAACACCATAACAACATTGTAATCAAACATCCATCACAATACAGCTATAACAATCCATGTGAATCCTTCAATCATGGACACTTCAGTATCAGAGGCAAATAAGATGAAGAAGAAAGCTTATTTATATTAAACAAGAAGTCTCAAATCAAGTTACATAACCAGAGAACCAGTATGCTTCATCAAAATTTTACAATGCAGGAGCCTTTCTCAACCATCTGAACTTAACAAAATATAAAAAATATATACTTATACTTAGACTGACTACAACCACCAGAGGAGAGATCGAGTCATGCATTCAAGGCTTGACTTCTGTGTCTTCACTATAGACTATGCATGCAGTCTTCTGGCAGACGCAATCTATTTCATCTGGACCTTCTCTGTCAGACTGCACATGCAGTTCTCTGTCGAATGCGAGCTTAGATATTCCAGTCCTTTTTGGATTTCCATTTATGGGGAAAGAAGATGTCTCAACCACCTCCCTCTCTTTCATTAACTACCTTTATCAAGATTAGGACAGGCAGAGTCAACTTGACACCTTGAAAACGTGTTGGCCTCACTCTGATCTTTTCCACCTGCGTTTGTTGGACCTTTACAGAGTGAACTAGAAGGTGGACGTGGAGTAGGAAGATGGTGAGTGGAAGAGGTGCTTTTTGCAAACTCGCAGGCTGCAATGAGTGAGAAATGACCATGTGGAAGGACACGACTGGAGAGCAATGAATGGGACTGCGTGAGCGTGAGTACTCAGGGGATGAGGTGTAAAGGTGCAAGGGAGATATGGCAAGGGGAGAGGATGCAGTGGAAGAGCAGAGTGGTGGGTCAAGGGGTACAAAACAATAGAAAAGGTGACATGGAGTGTGAGTGGAGGACAAATGTTAGGAGGTGAGAGGGAGAGAAATGACAGTGAGGAAGGGACAGGTGTGTGGTCAGGAGAGTGGAGGATAGGTGTCAGCGAGAGAGAAGGAGGTATGGGAAGGTAGTATGGCAGTTATCTCGGAGGGGGGGGTAGGCAGTAAAACGTAAAGCGAGGGGGGGAGGGGGTATGACTTGTTGTGGAGGTGACATGATAGTGGGGGGCCCGCGTCAGAAAACCACCAACTCGGAGCCACCCCCGTTAAAGGAAGAAAGGTCAGGGGGGTCTGATATTAGATGCAGACCATAGATATGAGCACACCATGCTCAGCCACTGAGATCTGTGTGATACATAGCACAATGCGCCAAGGCCATCAAATCGCTAAAACATTAGGAAAAAAACCAAAATTGGGTCGCACTGAGACCCTTTTCCTGCATTTTTCACCAAGGGGTTATTTCCTAAGGGAAAAAACACCATTTTATCAAAACATTGTGCTAACAGGTTCTGGGGAAGGAAGAGTACTCATTCACAGATGGATTTTCAGGGTACCAACAAGTAAGGATTGTCGAAGAGGACAAAAATAAGACCACATTCATAATAGAATGGGGATATTTCGCATACAATGTGATGCCATTTGGCTTGAAGAATGCCCCTGCAATTTTCTCCAGGATTGTAATAGCATCTTTCAAAGAATTTATTCACAAGTTCATATAGGTCTATATGGATGATTGGACGATCTATAGTTTTCTCAAGGAACATGTAGCGATGTTATGTTTGACACTTGACAGATGCAAGGAATTGTAGATATCATTGAATCTCAGAAAGTGTATCTTTTATGTACCACATGGGAATTTTTTGGGCCACATAGTATGTCAAGAAGGAGTATTAGTAGACCCATCCAAAGTTGTGATTATTGTGAACATTCCACCACCTACGAGTGCTAAGAAGTTGTGCTCCACGCTGGAACACATAGGGTACTATCGCAGGTTATTTAGAAGATATGAAAGCATTAATGCACCTCTGGAAAATATATTGAAAAAGGCCAAAATGTTCCAATGGACTCCAGAATGTGATAAAGCATTCGAGACCCTAAAGGAGGCTCAACACATCGCCAATTTTGATATTACCAAACTGGAAAAATGAATTTCACATCCATGTAAATGCTTCAGGAATTGCCTTAGGAGTTATCTTAGCACAACCTAGAGATGGCTCCATGCATCATCCTATCTATTTTGCGAGTCAGAAGTTGTCACAAGAAGAGAGAAACTACACAACGACAGAAAGGAAGGGTTTATCCATGATCTATGCTTTGCAGAAATTTAGACATTATTTGTTAGGTTCTCATTTTAAGTTCTTTACTGATCATTCGACATTGAAATATCTAGTTAACAAACTTGTGTGGGAAGGGAGAATTTGTAGATGGTTGCTATTATTTCGGGAATTTTTTGTTTGAAGTAATTTTTAAGCCTGGAAGATGCAATTTAGGACCTCATCACATGTCTAAATTAGAGTTAGGGGAAAGCAGTGGAGCAATTGACAATCAACTCCCATATGCAGACTTGTTTCGACTTGAGGCAATACCAGAGTACCTAGAGGACATAGCAGTATTCTTAAGTATAGGGGCCTACCCAGAAACATATTCCACAACCCAGAAATTCCATATGGTTGTTAGAGCAGCAGATTACCAATTGATCATGGGACAGTTGTATAAACTGGGACTAGATAGTATCCTCAGAAGATGTGTCCTGAATCATGAAAGACAGGATATACTCTGGGAATTCCATAGTGGAGTTGCGGGAGGTCATGTAGGAGGGAAGGCCACTGCGTATAAAGTTCTACAGGCTGGACTTTGGTGGGAAACACTCTTCAAGGATGAAAAGATATATGCTAGATCATGTGATGTTTGTCAAAGAGTGGGTAATCTGTCACGACGAGATGAATTACCACTTCAACCAGTTTGAAATCTAAATGCATTTGAGAAGTGGGTAGTTGACTTCACTGGACCGATCAACCCCATAGCCAAGCATTCAAAGGCTAGGTACATTATTATCGCAACTAACTACCTTACGCATTGGGCGGAGGCAGCAGTTGTTCAGGACTGTTCGACTAATACTGCTTCTAGTTCATATTTTAGAATATTATCACTCGATTTGGATGTTCTAGGAGCCTAACCAGTGATCAGGGAGATCATTTCATTAGTATCACTATAGAAAATCTTACAACATAGTTTTTGATTCAACATCACAAAAGCAGTCCCTACCACCCATAGGCCAATGGCATAGTAGAAGAATTCAACAATATTCTGGAGAGAGGGTTAACAAAGGTATGTTGTGCAAATTGGGAAGATTGGGATGAAAAAGTTCCAGCAGTACTATGGGCTTACAGGACAACCACAAAGAAACTCCATAGGTACATGTTGTTCCAACTAGTTTATGGGAAAGAGGCAGTGGTTCCTGCAGAATTCGTCACTCCAAGTTTGTGCATTGCATAGATCACACATATGTCGGAGGAAGAATTAGTTGTATAGAGACTTATGGATTTACAAAACCTCGAGGAGCCAAGGTTTTTAGCAGACTTCCATCAATCAATTGAGAAAGCAAGGCAAAAATCTTGGCATGACAGGAACATTAAAACTAAAGTATTTGCGTAAGGAGACAAGGTTATACTCTATGATAGTCAGTACCAAAAGCATCCTGGAAAGTTGTGCATGCATTGGTTGGGACCATTGACAATTGCATAGATACGACCTTCAGGAGTACTCCGACCCACACAACTGGATGGTATGTTGAGGCCAGGATGGGTGAATGGAGCTCACCTAAAACCATATATGTCTCAGAACTGAGCTAAAAGGATTGTTTCTCTAGTCTAAAGGAGCATATATGATAGTTAGATTTGAGTTTTCTAAAATTTTTGTAAATTCCGTTAATAAATTCGTTGTGCGCAATGTTGCATCACGACACATAGTTCATTTTTTGTTTAAGTGTTGGTTGATGTAGAATGACTGACTCGGTAACGTAGGATCATAAGTGTAAAGAATCCATTAATGACATTCATTAATATGGCGGGGACCCCTTTGTGGTCAGAGGAAGAATGAATCTAAATACGATCTGAGTCCATGTGTCATGCGAACCCAGTCTAGTCACAATATTTATTGCCATTATGGTACCCCGTCTGAATTCAATTAAGCCATAAATCCGCAATACATGAAAATGCCATCAATATTCCCACCAGGATTCCCACCCATCAAATAGAAAGGTCTGAATCCGGCCACGTCCCTATCCAAATCGCACAAGTAAATGCCAGAATCACCCGATAGGATTTACCTTGTTAACTCATCCCGTCAGACAAATCAGATCCAATTTGTGTCCATATGGTCATGATGAACAAAAGTTATTGCTAAAATTACCACTAAGCCCGAGTATAAGGCTCTGAGAACTCTCCATAGAATGCATCATTTTAAAAAAAAGAACTTAGTAATTTCTTAATTCTGTAGCGAGAGAAAGCCTGTGCAATTGTGAAACCCATAGTCATGACCCCTAGTCCTTAGCTCGCCATAGAAATTGTGATAACTCAAAATCCATAATGCCAAGAGAAACAGGAATCTGAAGCTCCATGTCCAAAGACGCAGTACCATACAAGCCCTATGACCCCCAAGTCGAGGTCGTAGATGATCTCAAAGGGAAGGTAGAGTAGGTCAAGCTCCTTGATCTTGATTTAATAGACCTAGTCTTGTTCCCCCAGATGAACATAGATGTCTTCTTGGATATATCTCCAGATGAGTTGGGAGGCATGCAATTAGTTCCAAAACCAAAATTAATCAACCTATTCAACTCGACTATCATGAACCTGAGAGACCTGTCAATGTTCGGTACCACTAGTGAGGTTGCGCGGTGCACCAAATTCCTGATCACCAGGGTGCATGACCAAAGTCTCTGGTTGGATAGGTGATACCCAATCCATGCTAAAGACATCCATCATCTTACTGGAATATCCTTTGAAGGAGAGGATGTGTCGAAAGGATTCTAGGGTCCTGGTAAGCATGGAAAAAAGAAAGGAGAGCCCAACCTCTATGAGAGGATCAACACAAAGAGGGGGGGGTGCATAGAAATAATTGACCCCATACTAACAAAGATAGTTAGGATTGGCTGTTACATCATAGCCAGCAAGGTTATGAGTTCATATTAGAAGGGAAAATGCATGCTAGATGCATTGTCAATAGCATACTTTTCCACCAATGGTGTTGTATTCAACTTGTGTAGTTACCTGTTGGAGGAACTACTATTGTCTTGTGAGGAAGCACAGGAGAAAGTATGTTGGACACACCTACCACACTTAGACAGGGGGTGAATGAGTGTGGGGATCTTTTCCCAAAACTTCCCTCTTACACAAAATTCATTAGTTAGCATTCGACATTTACTCATTACTCATTGCTGTCATTAATAATCAGTTAGATGTGAATACATATCAGCAACATATATCAACAATATATCATCAACAAATCATCATCATAATGGACACAAAGAACACAATATGTATGTACAATTTTCTTTTTATTACGGACAACAATCCTTGGGTTTATCAGCAACAACTGAATAGAGTACAACTCTACAAGAGCACCAGCTCTATATGCAAGACTCAGCTTACACCCTCAGCATCAACTGAGATGAGGCAACAATCCTCAACATATATCAATATGTCAATAGGTACGCGACCTGTCAGTAGTGCAGCCGGCGTGTGAACATGCTCTGGCTCACTACAACCCGCGTGTGAATGCGGCCAGTGTATAATGAAACAAGCGTCTGCTTCTAAACAACTAGGGTTTTGATTTTCTTCATATGCTTAGAACCCTTCTGTCTTCCACTGTCCAAACTGACCCACAGCTAGTCACAACACATCCAACCTCTCCAATAGCTTTCTCATGCTCCACATCAAATCAATATGAATGTTATCTCAATCATGTATAAATAGCTAGTATACCATAGCAATCATGTCACTACTGAATCACAAGAGTGTTGCTCACTCCATCCACCAAATTAACCAAACTGAACCACATCATAGAAGCCATACCAAGAATGCCCTAAGAATTCACAACATATCAAGCAATAGTATCTATCAAGACAATAATGTAGCCATACCAGTGTCTGAGTGATAGATCTGAGGCCATAGAATGCAGATCTGGAACCTGTCTCATCATCCAAGAGCTTGGCACCATCTCAAACAAAAATCTCCATGATTTTATCCACTCCACGCTCCCTGTACACAGTCAGCCCGCGTATACACTCACCCTATACATAGCCAGGCCACGTGTACACGCACCCTATACACAGACAGCCCGCGTGGACATCAGAAAATAGGGTTTTCTGTGAATCCGAGACTTTTGCCATCAAGATCTCTGACATTGCCGAAACTTGATGCATCCATGAGATCCTCCTCTCGCTCTCTTCCTCAGAATAGATTTTCAATCATGCTCAAGAGATCCAAATAAATAGGATGCTCTCACAAGAATCTCTCCATCAATACTCCACAAGATATTCACAAGAAGCTCTCCATTGATCCACAAAGGATTCTCACCAAATGTACATTTTACAAGAGATCCTAGATTCTTATTTATACTTTCATATTCTAGGTCACTTAACCCATTTTTAGGTTACTTAACCCATTTCTAGGTCACTTAACCTATTTTCCTTATATTAGGGTTAACCACTTTCCATGAATAGAAAGTTCTCCAATACTTTATCATTTAAATATTCCTTCTTGATTTTGTCACTTTTCTTTATCATTTAAATAATCCATCTTGATTTTGTCACTTTACTTTATCATTTAAATAATCATTTCTTATTTTCAAGAACTTTTACTTCTTTGACCTTTTGGGGCTTCAATCCATCATATAGGGGTCCTCCAACTTCATAAGGGCATAACTCTCAAACTATGAGGAGTTATGTGACATTCCACATACCACCGGAAATGGCATGACAAGTACTATCCATCTAGGATAGTTTCACCAACAACTTCATTGATCTTCATCTCATTATTCCACATACAAGCATGGGTCCTCCAACCATTCTTCTAGGATAACTCNACAATAATGATTCATCTTTGCATCAATTTGTTTCCACTTGGACATATATCATTCTCATCAAGGGAATCATATCAATCAATTACTTGACATCAATCAATGACATCAATCAAACCAAACCATTTACATCAATGACATATGATCCAACAATATCCCAAATAATCAAACCATTGACATCAATGACAACATGATCCAACAATCTCCCCTTTTGGCATTGATGGCAATACCAACATTGTTGTCAACTCCAATTACCAATTATTGATGTCAACATGTAGACAAGACATGCTCTTCATCAATAGTCAATGTGACTATCTCTCCACATCAATCTCTCTCATCAACAGACATCAATCACATCAATGTGATTATCTCTCCCCCTTTGACATCAATGGAAAAGGCCCATTCTCCTCTTTGGGGCTGCCCCCCTTGTATTGTTTCCGCTATATAATCTCTCCCCTTTTGAACAAGGGATATCAATCTATTGTAATGCTGAAAATACATCGAACATACTCCCCCTGTGACCATCGCTCCTCCTAGAATTATGCCTCCGTGCTCTTTCTTCAAATATAGGTCTCTTTTCTAGGTATGCATCTGATAAATATATCCTCCTAGAATCATGGAAAGAAGAATGACTCCCCCTAAGGGTACATCTCCCCCTATCTTTTCGGTAAGATGGAAAATATGCTACCATATGATGATCCTTGGACCTGTTCATGCATCAAACTTGTGCTATACCATACATCATGAAACAAAATATATGTCATCAATGAAATAGAGAATCATGAACAATATACCCACCAAGTGCATCATGTACCAAAATGTGCCCACCATGCACAACACCCATGTACATCAACAATGTGCCAAAAGATATCATCCATGAAATGTATCCACCATATGCCAACATGTGCATCTATCAATATGCTAACCATG
>JASDQU010244851.1:41907-59346 GCA_032191745.1 Picea mariana
TTTGTCAAAAAACCATTCCCCTCTCTCAGGCCATGACTCTACCCCAACCTCACCCTACCCCAAGTGAGGGTGTTTATGCCACCATTTCAGCTGGGGACATAGTCATCATCCCCTCTTCCATCAAGAAAACTTTAATCCATAGGGGGATTTCCCTCAACAGTATTCCCTGTGTGTCTTTCTTGAAATTCACCTCTGCTCATGAAAAATATTGGTGGTTCTGAGTTGCAAAATCGATAATGTATCATTCTAATGTGGTCTTGACCTAGAAATCAATCACTCACGTGACTGGACAATCCAATCGATGAAGTGTTGCAATATTTTTTGTGTCCCAAGTACAGATCCTCTTGACTCATTCTTGGAACTCTGGAGCTTCTTGGAGCCTATTTATCCAGTGGAAAAGTTCTTTTGGAAACTTAACCCAAAATATCTCGTACTGGTCACTCAATTTTTCTGAATAAAAGACTAACTCACGAGTATCTTTCATATCTTTTTCCCTCAGCTTTGCTTCTTTCCATATGAAGGCGTCACAATTTATTTCCCACCATTGGTCAATATTATATCTGTGAATCTGTGGAAGCATTCTCCCTACAGGTTCCCTTTTTACGCAGGTCCTGACAACATAACCATTTTGTTGGCACAAGTTTGATTAGACCAGGGTCCTTCTCAGGTTACAAACAAAATGTACTGAGTAGTCTAGAGCACTGACATTTTCATCTCCTATGAAGAGAATAAGTCTCAACCGAAGAACTGCTGAGACAAATAGATAGGGAAAGGCAAGGAAAAGACTTAGGAGGATTCATAGAACCTTCAGGATTCATCTTGATCTTGCGCAAGACATCTAACTATCAACCATATCTAAACCCATGTGTGCAAGAAATGAACCTACTTATGTTGTAGAAAAGCATTTAAACACGGAGCCATCATGTGGAACTTATAAACCATAAATAAGTATTGTAATTCATGAGTAAAACATAAGAAGACACAACATATTTTGAAAATTTAGATCCTTATTCATATTATCTTCAGAATATTTCTTCATTTACAAGCTCAGAAACACACAGTAGTGCTCTATTACAAACTCTTGGCCCTGGAATCATGTCGTAGAGATCTAACTCTAAAAAAGGTGTACAGATTACATTATAGACTCTTGGCCCTGAACTCATGTCACATACAATAACTATGACATCAACCTAATTGTAAGGGAAAGATATAACTGAACGCAATCGAAATTCAATCGAACCAACAACTAATAGCTAGCCCTTTTACAATAATATTCCTCCCTATATATAAGCTAAGTTGTGTCTTCTGTCTTAGTTTGCACACTTTCTTGTTCTATTGCGACCACTTTTGCTTTGTTGTCATTGCACTGTCCTTTTCACAACTGATTTATGTTTCTCTTTCTTGCTTTGTTGTCCAGCTTCTTCTAAATCTTGTGCATAGGGTACTCGACCAAAACTTTCACAATTCCTTATCCCAAAAACGAAGGGCACAACATGATGCACCATGAAAAATTGTTGGAATGGGAATGGTAAAAATAAAGAAAATCAATGGAAACCAATGGTTGTTGAAAGAGGTAAGAAATGTTCCGAGTCTAGGGAAAAATATAATTTCAATAGGGCAGTTGGAAAGTGAAGGTTGTATATCCATATTTATAGATAAGGTGTGGAAGGTCACTAAAGGATCATTGGTGATAGCAAAAGGAGAGAAGGTAGGTACATTGTATTTATGTACTGGAAATACCCACTCTTCTATCCCTTTAGCTTGTACATGAGTGGATATGGAGAACAATCTAGATCATCAACTGTCATGTTTATTGGAAACTTTATACCATCTTGTTCACGATGTGGTTTTGAGAACATCTGCACATTTATTCTTGCTACTCTATTGGATGACTTGGATGGAAGAATGTGGAGATCAAAAATCTGTTTATAGAGTGTAGTAGTGGTAGGTGGCCACACGAAGATAAATCAACACAATTTGTCCTCTAATCTATGGTAAACAAGCAAGGAATACCATTGCTCATCATGACATTGAAAAGCAAGAAAATTATCCATTGGTGTACACTCTCAGGTATGCACTTGTAGATGTTATTTGTATCATTGTCATGAGGGTACCTGCAAAAGGAAGGAAACCTTGATGCAATCATGGATCCAGAGGGATCTTAGTGCATTCAGAGGAACAACACATTGGAAATGAAGACTCCAGGTTTTATTATCATGCATCTAACCTGCATTTCTAAGTTTTCTACATTACAAGTAGGTGTTGTAGTTGTGACAAAAATCCTTAAATTGTTCTCATTCTAGAGATGTACTCATTATTCTCCTCTAGGAGATATTATTTTCTTGTTTCCTTTCATTTGTTTTCTTGTTCTAGGTAGGTTAGCAACAAAGGAAGATGTTTATCCTTTAGACTTCAGAGGGAGTCACTTGAATTAGAGGGAGTCAAAACTATTTGAGAAGGAGGAATAACATAACCATCATTGAAGAAACCAAAGCAATGATACATGATCAACATCTACTTATGGTTCTATGGGAAAAAGCATCCATGACATCAGTATATGGTCAAAACAGGAGTCCTCACCAGATTTTGAAGAAAATGACTCTCGAAGAAGCCTTCACCAGAGTGAAGCCTAAGGTAGGACACTTCGGGATATTTGGGTGTCAAAGTATATCTTCATGAACCTAAAGAAAAGATATCCAAGCTAGACCCTCCAAGAAAAAAATGTACATTTGTGGGATACAGTCTACATCCATAATCAGAGATAGATTGAGGTAAGAAGAGATATCATATTTGAAGAAGAGATCACCCTTCGAAGATCAAGATAATATCAGATGGAGATTGACAGTGAGACAATACCTTCTCTCCATCCAACAGTTCAGAGGGAGAAAATCATTATTCCAACTGATCCAATTACTCTAGTTGATATCCCCAGAGACATTGCAGTAGGCCATAAAAGGCTTTCCTAGGCTTGACAAACTTTGCAGGAGGCATAGAGCCATGCAAATCCTCAAGGAAAATTCTGAGAGAGAAAGAGACCAAAGAGATTTTCGAGCTATTTTTTAGCCATGAGTCACATCATTGATACCAAACCTTCTTTTCATGAAGAAGCATTAGGTGAGTAGGTATGGAAATATGCCATGACAGAAGAATATCAATCCATATTGAAGAATGATGTATGGGATATTGTTTCAAGACCAGAAGGGAAGTTTGTGGTGACTTCCAAGTGGATCTATAAGATCAAGGATGCATCTAATGGAAGTTTCATACAAAGAAATATTTGTAGCCAAAGGACTCTCACAAGTAGAGGGAGTTGACTATGATGAGACATTTGCTCCAGTAGCCCGATACACTTCTATCCATGAGTTGGAAAGTACATCAGATGGATGTAAATACAACCTTTCTCAATGGTGAGATTGAGGAAGAAGTTTATATCGAGAAGCCAAAAGGATTCGTGATACACAATGAGAAATATCATGTGTGTAGGTTGAAAAAATCCTTGTATGGACTAAAGAAAGAACCTCATGCTTGGTATGAGAAAATGGATGGATTCTTGATGAGTTTGGGATTCAACAAGAGTGTTTCTGATCCAAAACCTATATTATCATATTTTTGGTAAAGAGTGCCTAATCTTGGTCTTGTATGTGGATGAATTATTCCTCACCAGTTCAAAAAGACTTGTTGTTGAATGCAAGAGAGCATTGACTTTTGAATTCGAGATGAAGGATCTGGGTATGATGCACTACTTCTTGGGAATAGAAGTATTGCAGAGGACTGATGATATTTTCCTTAGTCAAGGAAAATATATAGTAGATATATTAAAGGATTTTGGTATGAAAGAGTGCAAATCGATTCCTACACCGATGGTAATGGATTTGAATAAAATGAATGATGCTTCTACTTATTCAGATAATATTGATTCACATTTGTACCAATAGCTGATTAGATCATTGATGTATCTTGTTAACACCAAAACTGATATACGCTATGTAGTGAATGTACTTATTCATTTCATGAGTCAACTGAGACAGATTCACTAGATAGAAACGAAGCATGTATTGAGATATCTATGAGGCATAGTTGGATATGGCCTGAGATATGCCTCCAGTGTAGACTTGATTTTGTAGGGATATGCCAATGAGAATTGGGAAGGGAGTGTAGTGGACTAGAAGAGCACATCTGGTTGTTGTTTTACCTTGAGGTCTACCATGGTTTCCTGGTGCAGCAGGAAACATATCTCTCTGGTCTTGAGTACCATAGAAGCAGAGTATATAACATTGAGTGTGGCAGTCCACGAAGCAGTGTGGCTTCACAAGCTCTTGGCACATGTATTTGATCATGAGATGGATCCTACTATTATTCATTGTGATAACCAGAGTTGTGTAAAGCTCTTTGAGAACCTTGTGTTTCACTATATATTGAAACACATTGAGATAAAATATCATTATACCAGAGACATGGTGCAAAGGAAAGAAATACACGTGTAGTACCTTCCTACACATGAGAATATTGAAGATATCTTCACCAAATCGCTTTCCAAGATGAAGTTTGAGTACTTCCGTGAGAGACTTGGCCTGGTGGAGAATGCCTCCCGAGTTGAGACGGAGTGTTGATGATTACAATTGCTTGAGACATCCTCTAGGACACAGACTGAGTGACTCGGCCTGTGTTGTTCCTATATGAGACTACTATGGAATGTTGTGTGCCGCTGTGTGGGGAGGATTCCCATGAGATGGGTGTTTTGTTTGATATAAAATGATGTGTACCCTTAAGAGGGGTGAAGGTGCCCATGTGATGAGTGTATTGTCCTCCTCTACGTAGAGAGTTGAGATGATGTGGTACTCCAGATGATTCTCCTATGAGACTCATTGAGATAGAGATCTGTTGAGTAGGATGTCCCTATGGCTGAGCACAGGTGGACATGACCCTAGTGGTTGAGAACTAGTGAGTGTGCATCCAAATGTTTCTCCTGTGAGACTCAGTGAAATAGATATATGTTGAGTAAGACGTCCCTGTGGCTGAGCATAGGTGTACATGCCCCTAGTGGTTGAACACTGGTGGGTGTGTGTCCAGATGATTCTCCTATGAGAATCAATGAGACAAAGGTCTATTGAGTAGTATGTCCCTATGGATGAGCATAGGTGGGAATTCCCCTAGTGGCTGAGCACTAGTGGGTGTGTGATATCCTTTGCTATATTGTCTAAGAGTAATATTTACAAACCCTAATTATTATGCAAAGGGTACAGGTCAGCCCCACCATCAAGTGAAAGATAATTAATGTAAAAGATAATTAATATTGTAATTATTAATTATATTTTGATTTATTGAGGTTGGCCCTATTGTGCCAATAGACACATAATTTGATGTGATAAGTTTTGTATAAATAAAGGTGAATCCCCATTGAGGAAACACACTTACCTTTGTGTCATCTCATGATTTCAGAAGTTGTGGTCTGAAATTATGAGAATTACAACATCCTCTTGTGTGCTAGGTTCGGTGATGGCTGGGGGATATTCTCTTGAGAATATAGCCAAGGATTGGTTGGGTTTTCTTCCCTTGTTGAGAAGGGTTTCCTAGGTTACCTCTTGTGTTCTTGTGCATGGTTATTATTCTTGTGATCATGGTTTAATGCAACTAGTTATTGTTGTTGCATTTGTTTATGGTTCAATTAAATGCTAAACAAAAAATTTAAATTAAATGCATGAGCCTGAACTAGTGAGAAATTCAACACCATCTACACTATTATAGAAGCCCCAAGAATAAGTTGAAGACCCAGGAAGAGAAGTGAGCCCCATAGGAAAAATAATAATAAAATTGAAGGACCAAAAATAAGAATTCGGCCCTAGACTAGTGCTCGAATCAGTATAAATACAGGACTGGCTCATTTCATTTTGACAGTCAGACAACTCCTTCTGTAGTGTACACAAGGCAATTGTAGCTATAGTTTTGGCAGTTTTTTTTTATTTTTGGGTTACTGGTTATCTTGGAGAGTGTGCCACACTTGGAGAAGCTCTTTCTTGGTTGTTCTTGGTCATGTTATTGAAGAGATAGGTCTTGGTGATGCTATCCATGGGGAGGATATTATCTGTATGGTATTTTGGATATTGATGGTGATGTACTGGTAATATCTTGGATTAAATTCTTCTAGATAAAGGTTGTTGGGTTGTTGGCACAGGGGCAGACCCAGAGTTCAGCTCCAAGAGTGCAATAACAAGCCCTAAGTACTGTCCCCTTTAGAAACACCTATCAGGTAGATGCAGTCTCACCCAAAGAATCTATGAGGGGGTTGTAGGACAGGGATGTCTACAACCAAAAGGAATTCAAAGTGGATTCAAAGCAATCAACACACAACAATCTAGTATTCTTTATCTTCCTACAACCTACTGTGCAAGTTACATTTATCAGATCTAACACAGTAATGCAATAACAGTATATCAAATGACAAATAACAGAGCATCTATCACAGACACAACACAAGATATACGTGGTTCACCCTCTCTCTAGGGCTATGTCCACAGAACTGTGCTTTATAATATATTAAGATGAAAGCATATAGTTCTTATATACACTCTTAGCTAGCATATCTTCTCTTCTTCTCTCTCTTTCTCCCTTCCCTGTGCACCCAACTACAGGGTTGATCTTCGCACCCAGCTGAAGATCGCATAACACAGACTTCTCTCACGATACAATACTTCTATATCAATAGAAATCTCTCCTCACAACACAATCTCTTCTAACAGCAAAAATACTAACCCACAATAACAACAACCCAACCCGGTTCCTCTTGACATTTATTTATATATTACAATAGCTCATCGATAGCCTTAGGCTGAAGCTTAGGTGTCAAAACCATAAATACCAAAACCCTAGGTCAATTTGATCCGCGTTTTTAGGGCTTCACCAGCCTATCTTTCCTTCCTTCTCGCACGGTGCTCCAAAGCATCCAGTGGTGGCTTTATATGCTTTTTGAGTTTTCCACAATCCTTCTTCCTTGTTGATCTTCCATCCTCGATATCATCGTCCAACAACTTGCTTTCTTGGACTTCGCTCCATATTTTCTGCTCTTTTTCTCATTTCGACCCAGTAACAGTCATTGTGTCTTCTTCGCAGTTCAAATTTCTTCCTTTATGTCTTGATCTTTGCTTAGTTCCATACCCAAGGGCCAACAGGCCCCCAACACTCACCTGTGAATCATCCTAAGGCACTTCAGATATAATCCTTCTTCTTTGCTTCGACTTCAAACTATGCATGGAAGCCTTTTCTTTCTGCTCTATGCCTCCTTTCCTTCCTTGTGCAGACTATATTTTCTATGTCTGGTGCTCAGTTTCAACTACACATGGTACCTAGACCCTTTTTCTTATGATTTTATTGAGATCTGTGGGGCAGCTGGTTGTCACAATACAATTTCAACTGGCTCCCATTCACCAAACCTTCCTTCCATTCTCAATTCAAATTCTTCAACTGCGCAGCTCCTCCTTCTGTAACATAGGAAACCTCATAGGGTGCAAGCCAATGTGTTTGGAACTTCCCTGGATGTTTCATGAACTTACTGTCATATACCAGTACCATATCAGCTTGCTTAAATTCCTTCTTCATGATATGCCTGTCATGGTAGGTCTTCTCTCTTTCTTTCTAGACCTGCTGATGGAATCTTGCAATGAATATGTATTCTTCAAGTTCAACCAACTATGCAATACTCTCTTGAATAGAACCAACATCATCCATTTCTGTAAAGGCAATGATTCTTAGGCTTGGTACCAAATGTTCCATTGGGAAAACGAATTCGAGGCCATAAACCAACTTAAAGGGGGTCTGCATTGTTATCTTCTTGCAAGTGGTTCTATAGGCCCATAGTAGTGCTGGTAATCTTAAATCCCAATCATCACTATTCACACTACAAATCTTCATCAACATTGTCTCCAAGATATTTTTGAATGCTTCAACTGTCCCATTCACTTGTGGATGGTAAGGTGTGCTCTTATGATGATGAAATCTAAATTCCTTAGTCAAGGCTTCAACTATCTTATTGATGAAATTTGTTCCTTGATCACTCATAAGGATCTTTGGGCATCAAAAATTGGTTATGATGTCATCAAATATGAAGCACGCAGCTGTAGTTGCACTACAGTCCTTGACTTCTCTTGCTTCGACCCATCTGGTCAAGTACTCTATCACAATGATTATGTACCTTGCCCCTGTGCACTTTCCTAGTGGGTTTATAGGTCCTACAAAGTCAATGGTCCATTTCTCAAATTCTTTTAGGGTCATCTATGGTGCTAATGGCATTTCATCTCTTCTAGACGGTTTCCCAACTCTTTGGCATACATCATAGGTTTGATAATAGTCCTTGGAATCTCTGTGTAAGGTAGGCCACCAAAGGCCAGCTCGAAGAACCTTCTATGTAGTGGCTTTCCCTACGTAGTGTCCTCCTGCGATGCCTTCATGAGCTTTTGCGAGGATCAACGGTCGCTCTGTCTCCATAACACATCTCCTCAATATCTCATCAGGTCCCATATTGTATATATGTCCAACAATAAGTGAAAAGTTTACATCGTGAATTACCAGTTGTTTCTTCTGGGTGATTGTATACTCACTAGGTGCCATTCCTGTTGATAGGAACTAGACTATTTCTGCAAAGTGAACATCAATCTTTCTAATGGATAGAAACTGTGCATCTGGCAGTGCATCCTCCAAGCTAGTAGGCTCTTCTAGATGTTCCAACCTTGACAAGTGATCAGGACCTTTATTCATTCTCCCTGGCTTAACTACGATCTCAAAATCATATTCCTGAAATAGCAGAAGCCATCTGCATATTCTCCCCCCCCCCCAACACTGGCTTGTTGACTAGGTATTTCAGAGCAGAGTGGTCAGTAAACATTTTAAAGTTTCCTCCCAACAAATAGTGGCAGAACTTTTGCAGTGCATACACCTTGGCTAACCCTTCTCTTTAAGTGGTGGTGTAATTGATCTCAGTTGTTGATATCTTCCTGCTAGCAAAGGCTAATGAGTGGTCAATGTCTCTTGCTCCTGGTTGTGCTAATACATCTCCTAATGCCATAGAATATGCATTGACATGCACGTGAAACTCCTTACTCCAATCTGGGAAAACCAGAATAGGTGTAGTAACCATTTTATGTTTTAGTGTGTCGAAGCTCTACTGGCATTCTTCTGTCCAGTAAAATTGACAGTATTTCTTCAAAATATTCTCCATGAGTGTTGTAATCTAGGCATAGCCTTTAATGAACTTCCTGTAATATCATGTGTGTCCCAACACAGTGCGCAACTATTTGACTGAAGTAGGAGGGGGTAGATCAACTATGATGGCAATTGTATATGGATCTACCAGCAATCCCTGCTTGCATACAATATGACCTAACAACACTCCAAAGGGTGAAAAGAAAATGCACTTCTTCAGATTTAAGGAAATATGACACTGGCTTCATTTGTCCAACATTATCCTTAGACATTCAATATGATTCTTCAATAAACTAAAAATAGTCCAATCCTCAAAGTATGCTTCTAGAAATTTATGTAAAAACTCCTTGAATGCTTCGACCACCACCCTAGAAAACATGGTTGGGGCATTCTTCAATCCAAATGACATCACTGCATATTGGTAGGATCCCCATTCTGTTGCAAATGTGGTCTTGTGGCGATCTTCCTTGGAAATCTGAATCTGATGGTATCCTGAGAGTCCATCTGTAAAAGAATATACCTCCTGGCCTCCTACATTATATAATACTTCGTCAGTGAATGGCGTAGGGAAGGGGTCATGTAGACAAGCATCATTCAACTTCCTTAGATCTACGCAGATCCTAATCTCTCCTGTCTTCTTGTCTTGTACCACCATAGGGCTTATCCATTCTGATTCTTCCATAGGTTCTATGATCCCTTCTTCCAGCATTCTGTTGAGCTCAATCTTCACTTTCTCCTTATATTTAGGGTTCAATTTGTAGGGTCTCTGTTTGATTGGTCTTGCATCTGGTTTCAAAGGGATCCTCATCTCTCCCATAGGCCCTTTAATGTTGTTCATAGCAGTGAACTTGGTTGGAAAAAAGTCCCGATATTCATGCAGTAATTTTGTAATCTTGTCAATAGTGGCAACATCCCAATAATCTCCAACATTTGAAAGCTTCAGTGTTTGCTCTGTTCTAATATTGAATTTCTTGATCTTGATTGGCTGTCCAATGAATGGTAGCTCAACTCCTGGTCCTTCTATGTCTCTTTGACCTTCTGTTTCAGTGATGTTCACCTTCCCAAGATCATCATCTTCCTCTACATTGATGTTGTAACAACCTTGCAGTTTCTGGAGAGGCACAGTCCATTCGTTCTCTTCTTGTTCTAAAGGGAGGCTAGATGCCTCCTCAGACACTTTTTGTCTTACAATTTGTAATTGTTGGTCTACTGAAGGATATTGTCTTTCAAATAAGAAGGTAGTTACAAAATTATGGGTCATACCTTCCCAATCTGTTGTGACAAGGTGCAATTATGCTTGAAGATACCAGTTGATAGGGGTGGTGTCCAGTGTGTTAATGAATTTGTGCACCCACTACTCTTGAGGAATATTTCTCCAGGCTTCTTCGCAGCTTCACACATGGTCTTTCGGGAAACTTCGACCTGTGTACCTAACTTCACAACCTTCTACTTGTGTCATGAACCGCGCTGTCATCAAAGTACGACATTGTATCTGATCTAAAATGTTGTCTTTGTGTATTCCCCGCCATCTTGTTGGTGTGGCTTTCAGGGCCTCATCCATTGCCAACAATCTTTGTTGTGTTGGTACACTTTCTTCAAAGTTTGATAAGAAGGCTTCTAAAGGATTTAGACCATCAAAGGTGGGTAGGTTACTTACTTTTGTGCCGATCCAACGAACTTCTCTGGTTAGTCTAACACATCTCCTTGTAGATACTTCGTACATTTTGTTCTGCCAGTTCTCCAACATCTGAATCTGATGAACACGTGTTGTCACTTCACTAGCTTAAGTTTCCATATGTCGTAGGATTAATGTAATCCTGCTGTCTGGCGGTTAGTTTGTATATGTTTTCCAGTTCATATGCATGGTCTTCTTCTCTAATGGGCTCTGTGTATCGCTGACCTTCATCTGGATCTAAAGGCGCAATGACCCTAAGGCCATCTCCTTCAAATGTAATTCGTCTTTTCTTTAAATCAACCATAGTGGAATTATTGAAAGACCAATCAATTCCTAACAATGTAGGGTCAGGACAACTATCATCAACTATCTCAATTACCTCAAAATATGAAAACGTCCTCACTCCATCGATGTCCACAGGGACATGTTCTAATATTCTAAAGGGGCTTGTTGCCCGCGGATTAGCCGTCCTAAGATTGATAGGGGAATATATCATCTTAGGTTTTCCCATCAGGGCCCAAGTCTGCTTCGTCATGACATTGACCTCCGACCCTAAGTCGAGGACCACATAGTCTATATCATACTCTCCAATTTGAGCATTCAAGTGTAATTTCTTATTTGTCCTACTCTTCTTGGATAGTTTATGTACTGCTTTATTCAATAAAGGATCTACCCTTCCTATCTCATAATGTCTGACCAAATTTTGTAGTTCTTGTATAAATTTCTCATCTTTAATTAGCTCTATAAACGTATACAAGAAAGTGACAAGTTTACTTGCTTCTTTTCCATCTCCGGGCGAAGTAGACTTATCGAATGCCAGAGGAATTCCGCATTCTCTTACTTTTGGTCATGTCTTTTATCACTTTGTAAATTCCCAGAGGTTGTTGGAAAGAAGAAGAAACTTACCAGAGGTAATATTATCCAACCACTTCGAAACTGGGATCTAGCCCTGCCAGTTTCAGAGAGGGATCTCTCTGTAAGATTTAACTTTGTTTTAAATTCAGATATTAGGCTAGTTAAAATATGGAGGACTAAGTCATTTGTTTTTATAAAATGGATAAAAGGTTTTACGCATTCATTGGGCTACGGGGTCTTCTTTATAAAGGTAGAGATCAGATAACAGATGTAAAGATTATTTTCACAGGGTAGGATAATGCAACTATTGGATTCTTTAGAAATAAAATGATGGACATCAGAAAAAGGCGAGATTGTTTAATTATAACCAAGAAACATTTAATAATTTCTTGAATACAATGTAAGAAGAAAAACACTTAGATCTTTAAAATCTAGGAACCGAGTATGCAAAGGCAAATTCTGCAACTTAAACTCCTTTTAAATGATCAGGTTAGAAAACAATATGATAACTAAGAGAGATACACATTCAACTGGGAATATAAAACTTCACCAACATATGACATGCGGGAATCCTGTGAAATGTCTCTTTATATTACTGGAAGATGTCTTGATAAAAATTACAGTTCTTACAGCTTGCTGGGGCATAAAAATCAACCCTCACTACTTTGAAGTTTAAAGTATTTATCACAAAAATTACAAATGACCCTGTCATTAACTGATCAGGACGTGGCAGATCCTAAATATATCTAACTATATAAAAAGATGCAAAAATGTAGGAACTCATGATGATTTGTTGTAACCGTCATGTTGATTTTGGGGAAGGTTGTTGGTGAGTCATTCACGTGACATTTACTGCTTTACATGCTGAGTTGGACTGTACACCTCATCCCTCATTCAATCAAAGTGCACAACTCCTCCCATATTTGCTGATGGGAACGGTGACTTTGAGCAGTCTTCAGTAGATTTCATCCATTTCTATATATTTAGCAAAAGTAGGCTTGATTATGAAAATATACTTGATCTCCTGTTGAATACTGAGGTCCGACTGCAAAGTCTCTAGGAACGCCTTTCTTGTGATGCTACCCTGTATATCAAAAAATTTGGAACTTTCCTTGGCCACCGTGGCGATCTTCTGCTTGTAGTCAGGGAGGGTCATCAACTTGTCATTTAGGACTAGTAAACCAGGAAGTCCTTTCTTCTGCAAAACTTCGATCTTGCTAAAAAACCTTTGAACTCGAACCTCTATGTTCCGGGATTTCTCCTCCAGCTGTAACATCAATCCTCTTTTGGTCAAAACTCTTTTGAATTTGAGGATAGTTTCCGTTATGTATTGAACTTTCAGGTCTTCTAGATCTTCCTTAGTCTTTGAATTCATAAACTTAATGATTTCATTAGCTTCTATGGGCATTTCACCCAGCTCTCCTCTTATTTTGTCGATGGCTTGCCTATTTCTCAACACCAGTTCATGTTGTTCAAACATGATTTGAACCATGGGACATATTTCCTTAATGTATTTGGAGATATCTGCCCAAATGTTCTCCTTAGCCTCTGCTAATGTTTTGCCTCCCACGGTTTGTTTCTGCAGCTGCTGTATTTCCTGCTTGAGATTTTTTGACACTTGCCTCTCAATATTTTATCTTGTCTGGTAGGAATATTTAAGCCCCTAGAGGTTTTCAACCTCCTTGTTCAGTCTGTTGATCTCTGTTCCTTGCAGAGTCATTTCTTCCATTGATTTTGCTAGTTCTACAGTTTTTCCTAGAGTTGTCAGGGGGGTTGCTGATGGGATTTTGATTGCAGTGGTTGTTGATACCGTTGTTGTGTTGAATCCTGCAAGAGGAACATCACTCAATGGAATGACTTCCATGGGTGTGGACTGTTCTTTCTCCTTCAATAGCCTTTCCAATTCTTCTTCCATTTCCTTTATCTGGGCATTCTGTTGCATAATTAGTTTTAGCAATTCTTCTTTGTCATCTTCTTCCTCAACGATCTCTTTGGCTTGTACATCCTCTGTGGGTGGAAATTTCAATTGTTGTTATAGAAAGATTTGCCTCACCATTGCTATATTGCATAGAGGGACTTTTTCATTTACCTATGTAGAATTTTTATCCCTTTTTGATGAATCCAGAGCTAAAAACACACATTTTTCCACATACACGCTCTCTATCAGTTATACAAGATGCATATACACTTTTTTCTCCACTACATCTCGCGTATATTAGGATTTTTGCCAGAAAATACAAAATGAGGTCAGGTTTCCATGTCACGATAGAATATCTCTGATCCTTAGCCTTCCATATACTGGAAACATTCTGAATCGGCCCTTCAGTTGCATTCTAAAGGCTATAAGAGCACAATTTTGAGCTATGGAAAAGAGGAGAAATCATTCAACTTTGAGAGCAAAGTTACTCTAGAGAAATTACTTCATATTGAGTTTGCATCCCTTTATCCCTCAAGTTTGAACCCAGTGTTCAACCCCCAAACTCTTCCCTTATTATTGAGAGGACCTCTTTGCCTCTTTCTCATGAGCTTGCCTTTGGTGGAGAATTGAAGTGGTGGGGACACAGTTGGAAGGAACTTGGTTTCTTGGTTTCGAATCGTGCCGACACAGAAGTCTGTAATGTTGACACTTCTACTGATCAATTATTAATAGAAATACACATTTCCCGTCCTATTGGTATCTTGCAAATATTTGATTCTTATCCATGGATGTGTTTGTAATGTTTGTTAATGGATTATGCTATCTAATGTGATAACCCCTTTGATATCATCACTATATACTTGCTTTGCTTGTTTGTTGAGAACCTCTCGCAGGTATAAATCTTTGGGTCAAAGTGTTCAACGATGGAACATCATCAAATGTTGGATCAAGGTAGGCCTCTTTCTTGTATTGCACATTAGTTTATATAGCATATGTTGGGACTGAGTTGATTTCCGCAGTCATACTTTTTTGTTGTGGTTTACCCTTAGCCATAAAGAGTTTTTCCCTTGTAACAATTTCTTCCTTAGAGATGTAATATCACTGTTCTTTTTTTTTAGCAGTTCCTCCGCTGCTTTCACATTTGAGGGATAATATCCAATCTTGAGCACCAATTCTTCTAAATATTTGATCCTATTATCCTTTGAAAAAGATGATATCTTCTCCAACTTCAACTAAGTCTGAACATTGTTCAGAGAGACCTGTAGTTTTGCAACTGAGGTAGAAACATTTGCCAAAGTTGAGAAAACCATTTCTCATGTCTGTCTCTATAAATCCATCTTATCAGTTGGATGCACATCTCTGGTGTTAAATTCAAGTGTTTCCCTCTTATAGTCCGAGATCTCCTTAGGATGGGGTACTTGTGCTTGTAAAAATTCCATGTGCATTCTTCCTTTCTCTGTATCAAAAGATGATAGCAATCTGTGCTGCGCTGTAGACATTTTCTTCAAGAACTGAGCATACATGCTGTTGGACAGCATCTGATTCTTCTTTTTTATCATATCGTATTTCTCAAAAATTCTCAGCTTTATAGATCCATGTGGAGGTTGGGTGGTCACAGTTGTATCAGTAAATGTCATCTGATGGTCACTTGAAGGAAGTGGTGTACTTTTTCCCATGGCCACTTTGGCAGATTGGGTCTCTTCCTCTCCAGACCTGTGAGTAGTGTGAGTTGTTTTAGGCCTCTTACTATATACCTGAAAATCTTCTACTGATACTTCAGTGATTGAAAGAGAAGCATCCTTCCTTGGTATTTTTTCCTTTGGCACCTGTGGTGTGGTTTTTTGTGAGATAATAACTGAAGAAGCGTTCTGCTGCTCAATGTCTTCCAGGGTATTTGCTTCCCACTCTGTCTGGTTCACATACTTCTCAATTTTTGGTTTGAGTATGTGAGCATAAGGTGAGATTTTGTTCTTAGATCTCATCTTTGCAATGATCCCACATGGATCATAGTGCCAAGTAAAACTGGTACTCAATTTCATCTCTTTTAATACTTTGTCCGCCTCTTCTCTAGCAGCTCGACTGTTGTAGATAAAAGGTCCTATTTTCCCCTTGATCCTCATCTGATGTTTCTTTTTCAAAGATACAAAATGAATATCATCTGAATTTATCATTTGGCGGATATATTCTAGTGCAAATATCTGAACAGACAAGTACTTGGGCAACTTGTATGAAGATAACTCGCACCCATACACTCTAATCTCTATTTGATTTTGATATAAGAACCAATCTCCAGTCTTAGCGAGATCCGAACAGTGTAAAACTCATTGGATCTCCTCATTTATCCTTGGATTTGGTCTATCACTAAGCATGCTGACCACTAGGTGATAGAACAACTCAATAAACTGTTTAAAACTAAACTCTGTGGAGTTCCTTCTAAGAAGTGAAGTCCAAGAGGTTATGGCTTGCGGTTTTCCGTCCTGCTCCATTTTATGCATGAGGAAGGAGAATTTATCTGGTTGATAAAACATGAACGTGGAGGCCAGTATTGAAGAATACTAGAACATGCCCTCTGTGGGGAATTTGAACAACTGCTCATGCATGTTTTTGGCTAGGAAACTGTTGTAATCGAACTGAGTGGTGACTTTTTCTTCAGCAGAAAAAATGGATAGGAAACCCAAAATAGGTTCATCTACCCATTCGTCTCAGAAATATCCGAGCAGACAACATAGCGATGAAATAATCTAGTTCCCTTTTTCTGAAAATATGGAGGAATGGTAAGGAGGATTTTTATTCGAGAGTTGAGCATCTTGTGGGAGGAAAAGCTCGAAACTTTGTGCTCTTTGAGGAAAAGATAGGTTTTGGTATAATTTTGTTAAAAATTCAATGGTGAGGAGAGAGTGGGTTTTGTCTCTGTATATCTGCATCATTTGGCCGATGGCTTCGGGTGTAATGGAGAACAAAATTTTTCTGGGTGATGAAACTATAGCTCTTTGGTCAGGGAGGTAATGTGCCTGACATTTGAGGGCGAATTCTGGAAAATGTTGGATTTGGGGAAAAAGGTATAGAGGGAAATTGGACTCCCAGAGCCCACTCTCGTCGCTCTGATCGATGAAGGTGTCTCTAAACCATGACTGCAGTTCAGCGAGATTAAATTCACACTTGGTTTTTGAGATCAAATAATCCTTGTCGGCTAATGGGATCTGGTCGAGATTGATAGGAGGTGGGAGAAATGGATTTTCTTCAACCTCTGATTTTTTAGACTTAAGCACCATTGATTTCGATAGGCACCTGCACATTGAAACAAATGTTAGTAGGTAATATCTATGGCTGGGTAAACAGTTGCATAGGCGAGGAGACTGAGTTTTCTGGTGCGCAGGGAGTGTGACCATAATGTGTGTGATGGAAAACAGGTTAAAATTGAATAAATGGCTATTTTTTGGGTGCGGGGGATAGTTCAACAGAAAAAAATGGGCATGTGGCTTGTAATAAATGGTCAATGGGTCATTGAAGCGTGAGGAAGTAGGTGAAGGACATATGACATGTGTACCCGGATGATGTGGAGGGTGATGATTGGGGAATAAGAGAGTGAGACATGGCATGTAATGGGTAGATGGATAGGACTGACGAAGATGGATATTGAGATGTGACATCATGAGGTGGTGGTGGTGAATTGGAAGGACGGTAGGCGATAAGAGGTTTCGAGCAGAGGGAGGTCCAATGCAATGGATCAATGACACGTTGGGATGGGACCTGCCGAGAAAACTGCCTCATTCCGGACCCCCCCTCATCGTTAAAGGTA